>WNWK01025255.1:0-28760 GCA_009830355.1 Cherax destructor
GAATAGTCTAGAGAAAGATATAGTGGAGGCAGGAACCATACATAGTTTTAAGACGAGGTATGATAAAGCTCATGGAGCAGGGAGAGCAGAGACCCAGTAGCGGACAGCGAAGAGGCGGGGCCAGGAGCTGAGTATCGACCCCTGCAACCACAATTAGGTGAGTACAATTAGGTGAGTACACTGTCATTGTGAATTCTGAAGGAAGGAGCAGGACTGTGCGAGTTACTTGCTAAGTAATAAGTCAACTTACACACAAGCATGGCCTGGAGCTGTGACTCGACCCCTGCAACCACTAACAGGTGAGCATACACACACACACACACACACACGTGTGGGTGTACCTCGACTATGATAGACCACAAACAGAATGACAGAAACTGAGAGGATACAGAGGCACAAGGGTCAGGAAGGAGAGATATGAATAGACAGGCAGGGAAGCACTGACTCAAAAGGCCCAGCAAACATAACCTATGTCAGAACCACCACAGAACACTGAACAAATTAACCCAAAACAAACCACATTCTGCACTCACAGCCCCCCATAACAAACTCCACCTACACAGCAGCTTCCCATAGTATCCTGCCAGGTCTCCCACTCTCTCAGCCACCACAAACCCCCCAGAATACAGTATTAGAAGAAAATTTGAAGGTATGGAACACCAATGCAGACAGAATAACAAATAAATGTAAGGAGTGGCATGAAAGAATCATAGGGGCATCCCTAGACATCATAGCAATCATGGCAACAAGGCTCACAGGAATGATAACAGACGCCATCTTTCCATCGGGATATCAGATCCTGAGGAAAGATAGAGGGAACAGAGGGGAAGGAGGAGTTGCAATGCTTATCAAAAACCAGTGGAGTTTTGAGATGGAAGAAGTGGACAGAGGGGAAGCAATGGACTACATAGTAGGGACACTTCAGACTGAGGGTCTGAAGGTGGTGATTGCAGTGATATACAACCCACCACTTAATAGGAGACCAAGACAAGAGTATGATGAAAGCAACAGAGCAATGGTGGACACACTAGCTGAGGTGGCCAGAAGGACCCATATGGGTAGGGGAAAGTTACCAGTTGTGGGTGATTTCAATCACAAGCAGATTGACTGGAAAAACCTGGAACCACATGGGGGACCAGAAACGTGGAGAGCTAAGATGATTGAAGTGTTACTGGAAAACCTGATGCATCAACATGTTAGTGACACTACCAGAGAGAGGAGGATGCCAGCAAGGCTGGGCCTCATATTCACCTTCAGTAGTTCAGACATTGAGGACATTACATATCAGAGGCCCCTCAAAGCTAGTGATCATGTGGTCCTGAGCTTCGAATATATTGCAGAGTTAAAAGTGGAGAGTGAAGCATCACAAGTAGGATGGAAGCCAGACTACAAAAGAAGGGACTACACAGGCATGATAAATTTCCTGCATGAGGTACTCTGAGGTACTCGCTTCACACGGCGAGGGCCTGGGTTCGATTCCCAGCCAGGGCAGAAACATTGGGCGTGTTTCTTTACACCTGTTGTCTATGTTCACCCATCAGTAAAATGGGTACCTGGGTGTTAGTCGACTGGTGTGAGTCGGATCCTAGGACACTGACCTAATCTGCCCGAAATGCTCAGCATAACAAGGGACTTTCTATATAGTAGTATGTCACTGATGTCAGCTAGGCCTGTATACCATGTACATGTACTTGTAGTAAATAATGATATATAAAGAGAACTGGTGAAAAAACAGTAAATGAAATGATGGAATATATGATCACAAAATGCAAGGAGGCAGAGGAGAGGTTCATACCCAAGGGCAACAGAAACAATGGGAAGACCAAAATGAGTCCTTGGTTTACCTAAACGTGTAGAGAGGCCAAAACTAAGGGGCCTTTCAGGTCAAAGCGGTGCGCGAGAAATTTTTTTCGAAAAAAATTGAAAATTGAGTTAAACATATTGAAAAATAGAGTAACTCTCTGGCTACACAATGGTACAAGAATCATTGTTCTACGACATTCCTACAAGGAATTATGGTCGTTTATAACACATATGGTGACGCCAACAACCAAAGTAGGGCGGCTGACAGTTCGTGAATTTTCGTATTTTTTTTCCCGATTTTTTTCTTTAATTTCTTGTAGTATTCTTACTTATTATTATTATTATTATTATTATTATTATTATTATTATTATTATTATTATATAATAATTGACGATTTGGCATCATAACAGAGTGGGCGGAGCTTATAAGAAGAATTCCAGCCAATCAGGAACATTTGATTGCGTCAGCAGAAATTCCTGACAGGATAGCCGGGAAATATGCTTCATTATAACGCTATTATCAATACTACGGCTTTTATATCTATCACAATTGATCTATTATGACATAATAGGCAATATAAATAACAAATAACCATAGTAAATACTCCAGAATAAATAATATGTGGCATAATATGATCGCCGCCTGGCACCGCCTCCAAAGAATAAATATTACATCAGTTGGTGTTGGTGTTCCTTGGGGGTTCCATTTTCATTCTAGGAGACTTGTATTAAAGAAAACGAACAGGGCTAACTATGATATACACTCGTAATGCAAGATAAAGCTGAGAAAAAGGCTATTTTGCTCCTGGAATTTTTTTTTTTTTTTTTCTTGCGCGACCTTCCGGGCGGATTATCTCAGAAGTAAGTTATTCATCTATATATTGACCTGGAACCGTTAATAATCATAGGAATGAAATGAAACTCACAGACAACATAAAAGAAAGGTTGTATTAATTAATACAGATTAGCTTTTTGAGATATCGTAATTAGGTTTTGATTTATGTGAGGTAAAAAGTCAGATATTTTTCAACATGTAAAAAAACACAAACTTTATTTTTTTAAAGCATGAAGATAGGGATAAATTACAGAAAGCTAATCACAACAATTTCAGATTAGCATTGTTTTATGCGTAGGTGAAGCCATAACAGCTTCAACAAGTCCTACTACGACTCCAGAATTTTTTATATGTGATGTTTGGTAAAAATTTGATAAATATTTTTTTTCTCAGTTGTTTGTTGGGCGATCTTTTTGGAAATTGATACAAGTCAACTACAAAGGTGCTTCTTTACGTACAAAAAAAATGAACGAAATCGAATGAAAAATAACGAAAAAAAAAATTAGACGGGAGAGGCCCCTAAGTGTGCTAGAGAATGGAAAATGTATAGAAGACAAAGGATCCAGGAAAATAAGGAGACTATTTGAAGAGCCGGAAATGAATATGCATGGATGAGGTAGGTAGGTCCAGCAACAATACGAGAATGACAAAGAATTGAAAGGCAAGTCTGACGCAAAGCTGTTGTACAGCCACTAAGGAGGCAAACAGTCAAGAACCAGGTGATCAGGTTGAGAAGGAGATTGGGGAGATCACAAGAAACGACAAAGGAGTATGTGAAGAGCTCAACATGAGATTCAAGGAGGTATTTTCAGTGGAGACAGAAAGAGCTCCAGCAAACCAGGATGGAAGGGTGCACCAACAAGTGCTGGACACACTACACACAACCGAGGAGGTGAAGAGACTGCTGAGTGAACCAGATGCCTCAAAGGCAGTGGGACTGGACATCTCTTCATGGGTTCTGAGAGAGGGAACAGAGGCACTGTGTGTGTCACTAACAACAATTTTCAACACATCTATCGAAACAGGGAACTACCTGAGGTATGGAAGACAGCAAATATAGTACCAATGTTTAAGAAAGGAGACAAGTAGCATTAAACTACAGACCAGTGTCACTGACATATATAGGAAGCAAAGTCATAGAGAAGCTTATCAGGGAGTAGAGTGGTGGAGCACCTAGAAAGAAATGAGTTTATACACGATAACCAGCACTGTTTCAGGGAAGAGAAATCCTGTGTCACAAACCTACTGGAGTTTTATGACAAGGTGACAGAAGACAGGAGAGAGGGGTGGGTAGACCGCATTTTCTTGGACTGTATGAAGGCTTTCGACACAGTTCTGCACAGAAGCTAGATGAGCAGGCAGGTTTAACAGGAAAGGCACTGCAATAGATTAGAGAATACCTGACAAGAGGGAAACAACAAGTGATGATGCATGACGAGGTGTCAGAGTGGGTGCCTGTGACGAGCGGGGTTCCACAAGAGTCAGTCCTAGGGCCAGTACTGTTTCAGAGGTGTCCCTGTTTGCAGACGATGTGAAGAGCTCTGGACAGGCTGCAAGCCTGGTGCAATAACTGGCTCCTGGAGTTTAACCCCACAAAGTGCAGTCATGATTGGGAAAGGTCAAAGAAGACCATAGACGGAGTACAGGAAAAGGATCTTGGGGTGAGTATAATATTGAGCACATCTTCTGAGGCACACATCAATCAAATAACTGCTGCAGCATATGGATGCCTACCAAAACTAAGAATAGTGCTTCGACACCTGAGTAAGGAATTGTTCAAGACTCTGTACACCGTGTACGTCAGGCTCATATTGCAGTATGTAGCTTCAGTATAGAACCCACACCTGGTCAAGCACGTCAAGAAATTAGAGAAAGTGCAAAAGTTTGCAACAAGACTAGTCCCGGAGCTAAGGGGTATGTCCTACAAGGAGGGGTTAAGGAAAATCTACATGACACTGGAGGACAGGAGGGATCGGGAAGAACTGATAATGGCATAAAACACTGAGAGGAATTGACAAAGTGGATAGGGACAGAATGTTCCAGAGATGGGACACAGCAACAAGGGGTCACAATTGGAAGTTGAAGACTCAGATGAACCACAGGGATGTTAAGAAGTATTTCTTCAGCTATATAGTTGTCAGAAAGTGGATTAATCTGGAGAGTCATGTGGTGGAGGCAGGATCCATACATATGTAGCTTTTTGAAGAGGTACGATAAAGCTTATGGAGCAGGGAGTGACCAAGTCGCGACCAGTGAAGAAGCGGGGCTAGGAGCTATGACTCGACCCCTGCAACCACACTTAGGTGAGTACATATAACAGGGAGAGAGAGTGACCTAGAAGCAACCATCAAAGAGTCGGGGCTAGAAGATGTGAATGGACCCCTGCAACCAAAAATAGGTGAGAACATATAGGTAAGTACACAGACACGCAGCGTCACCATGGATTCTGAAATAAGAAGCAGAAGTACTGATTTTGAAAAAGACAAATCCTTTTTTAAGGTATCAACAAGTACATGAAATATGACGTAGGATGTAATGATAGCAGTTACACTGTGTAGTTGATAAAATATTGATGGATAGACTTCCGGATATTCATGCTGTAGAGGACGACATATATATATATATATATATATATATATATATATATATATATATTTTATATATATATATATATATATATATATATATATATACACTGTGTCCTAACCTGCCAGGGAGGTACTACCCGTCCTGCCAAGTGAGTGTAAAACGAAAGCCTGTAATTGTTTTACATGATGGTAGGATTGCTGGTGTCTTTTTTCTGTCTCATAAACATGCAAGATTTCAGGTATGTCTTACTACTACTACTTACACTTAGGTCACACTACACATTCATGTACAAGCATATATATACACACCCCTCTGGGTTTTCTTCTATTTTCTTACTAGTTCTTGTTCTTATTTCCTCTTATCTCCATGGGGAAGTGGAATAGAATTCTTCCTCCGTAAGCCATGCGTGTCGTATGAGGCGACTAAAATGCCGGGAGCAAGGGGCTAGTAACCCCTTCTCCTGTATATATTACTAAATGGGAAAGAAGAAACTTTCGTTTTTCCTTTTGGGCCACCCTGCCTCGGTGGCCACCCTGCCTCGGTGGGCCACCCCGCCTCGGTGGGCCACCCTGCCTCGGTGGGCCACCCTGCCTCGGTGGGCCACCCTGCCTCGGTGGGCCACCCTGCCTCGGTGGGCCACCCCGCCTCGGTGGGCCACCCTGCCTCGGTGGGCCACCCTGCCTCGGTGGGCCATCCTCCCTCGGTGGGCCACCCTCCCTCGGTGGGCCACCCTGCCTCGGTGGGCCACCCTGCCTCGGTGGGCCACCCCGCCTCGGTGGGCCACCCCGCCTCGGTGGGCCACCCCGCCTCGGTGGGCCACCCCGCCTCGGTGGGCCACCCTGCCTCGGTGGGCCACCCTGCCTCAGTGGGCCACCCTGCCTCGGTGGGCCACCCTGCCTCGGTGGGCCACCCTTCCTCAGTGGGCCACCCTGCCTCGGTGGGCCACCCTGCCTCGGTGGGCCACCCCGCTTCGATGGGCCACCCCGCCTCGGTGGGCCACCTTGCCTCGGTGGGCCACCCTGCCTCGGTGGGCCACCCTGCCTCAGTGGGCCACCCTGCCTCGGTGGGCCACCCTGCCTCGGTGGGCCACCCTGCCTCGGTGGGAAACGGCCGGCGTGTTGAAAGAAAGAAGTAAATGTAACAATAATGTTGGAGAGAGAGAACAGGTAATGAGGAGGAAGTATGGGGTAGAGTTAAGAATGCCAGTGTTAGAATGTTCATAAGTTTGTGGGTATAGAGGGCAGGTGCCAGAGGAAAGAGAAGTGACTAGTGGAATGATGAGGTACAGATGGCGGTAAGGGAGAAAAAGGGAGATGTATAAGGGAGCATAATGAAAACTTTTTAAAATGGTACACATGTGGTGTAAAAAGAGAATGAGAAATAAAATGAACAATTATAAACAGGACTGAGCCTTTACCAGTAAAATTTCATTGAAGACCTGGCAGTGAAGAGTGAAGAACCTGACCTGTCTGAAAGGTGAAGAGGGTGTATGCACGTTCCATGCTAAGAGTATGTTACAATTTATCTGGTGTATGAGGCTTGGTCACAGACCGGGCCATGGGGGCATTGACCCCCGAAACACTCTCCAGGTATACTCCAGGTATGTCACACACCCACATAGGCATGTCTTCTTGACCAGCGTACCAGATGCTAAGAGTATAACAAGTGGGACCCACTCGTTATGCTAGCACCTTGGTTCAACCAGCCAATCACAAGGAAGCCTGCCAGTGTTGTGAAGCGATGTGGTACACTCTTGAATCAACATTGGCATACTTTCCTCCAAGTGTGGTTGAAGACAGTTCTCATTGTATCTCTTGCTTGTAAACTGACTTTCTGTACATATCCCCTGTATATATTGTACATATAACTGATTGCTGTTTGGTGAAAGAAATATATAAGTATTTACTCACCGCTGTCTTTTGTTCGTTCCTTGTTTCTACCTTGGTTATTGTGCTACAACCAGGTGTGCAGGCCACTAGACTACACCTATGTTCATAATAATGTACAACTGTACTGATCACACTTATGAGTATGAAGACAGTACAGGGGAGTACATGAGAGTGCATGGGACAGACAGCAGAGAACTTGGAAGTCCACACTCAGAACTATCTACTTCTATCTAGATTAAGAGCTATCGTGTTACCTAGGTGTGTGAGTGAAGGATAGTCAAGCAGGCAGCAGCCACATTAAGCTCTTTGTAGAGCTTTATCATGGCTTGATAAATCTCTACACAGAGTGAAAACATTGTTCCACTGAAAACTCATTACACATTATGTGCCAACATACTCAGGTACCAGAGAGAGAGGTGAAGACACTGTGTTACAGTAATGGTCTAGAGTGCCAAGCTCATGAATAAGACACATGTGCAAACACTTGAGTGTCTTCATCTCATCAGTAAAGGCACCCAGATGTTGCACATGTGTCTTATTCATCAGAAAATTTGCAGTTGTGATGAAGAAAGGATGAAGGCGATTTCGTGCATTGCACAAGGAGTTATAACACCTTACAGGAGTAATGGAAATCTGGAAGCAAATGTGGGAGAAGTGCTTGAACATAGAAGGAAATGAACATGGGAAAATAAAGAACACATGGAAATAAAGAACACAGGGAAATAAAGAACACAGGGAAATAAAGAACACAGGGAAATAAAGAACACAGGGAAATAAAGAACACAGGGAAATAAAGAATACAGGGAAATAAAGAACACAGGGAAATAAAGAACAGGGAAATAAAGAACACAGGGAAATAAAGAACACAGGGAAATAAAGAACACAGGAAAATAAAGAACACAGGAAAATAAAGAACACAAGGAAATAAAGAATACGGAGAAATAAGAGGGTGGATTAAACTTACGTATAACACAGAGTGGTTGAACCAGACCAGTCCAGGAGCAGTTACTACTGACGAAGTTGAAGATAGTACCAAGGCCTGCAAATCCTCCAGGGCATGTGTACCTGAGGAAGAACCCACAGGGTTACTACTGATACCTACAGAATATGTGCCTGAAGGAGAGTTACTAACACCTATGCAAGTACCTGAAGGAGGTTACTACTGACGAAAACGAATTGATTTCTAAACAAAAACACTTCACAAACACCTGAACCTCATTGAACAATTGGAATGATCAACTTACGACACATTAGCAGGTTGAACGACAGTCTGGTTATCGTGGTATTGGATACAGGTATCATTCTCTACTTTGGTAGCCCCTGGTATGGTAGGAGCAGTGGCCAGTGTAACTACCTCTGTGGATGTAGAAAGGTGTTAGTAGGGTGGTAGTTGTACAAGCAGTCATAGTAATAGTAGTAGTAGTGGCACTAGAGGCTGTGATGGTCATAGTAATAGTAGTGGAAGTAGTAGTGCATGACAGAAAACACAGTTACTATTTCCCCATTATGTTACTATCTCATAAAACAGTTACTATTCCACCATTATATAACTATCTCATAAAACAGGCTAGCAGCATATGGTCCATCTATCCAGTCTTTGCTATATAAATAGAGGTTGGTAGTCCACTTACCCAGACAACGAGGGAAAGTCCCTGGGTCGGGCAGCCAGGTGTGGTTGCTCTGACACACGCTTGTCTTAACAGCGCGGTCTTCGAAGTAACCATTATTGGGACAGTGATATTGTATCTGCGGGAACAAAACAGGTGTATCGGCAGTGGCGGACCTGCATATTTGGGGCCCTGAAGCTTGAACTGTTATTTGGGCCCCTTTGCAACCCCCTTCTCATTCAGTATACCCAGAATTTTTAAGCAAAGTGGACTAAAGTAGCTTCTGGGGCCCCTCTAGAATTAGAGGCCCCTCAAGATTAAGCTTCATTAGTTTCATAGTAGATCTGTTCATGTATTGTTCCAATCACAATACTGTGACTGGAACAATACACAAATAACCACAGAAAAAAAAAGTAAACTTATGATGGCATTTCAGTCTGATTTGTACCATTAACCAGTCACAGAAAAGTGCGAAGGGAAGGGAACCACAATATATATGAGATAGTAATGGGGGCGGGAGTGGCAGAACTGGACAGGGGAGTAGTAGTAGTGATAGTATCAGTATCAGTAGTGCAACAGTGATAGAGGTAGCAGTAAGGCAATAATGATAGTGATTAAAGGAGGCAAAGAGTGGAGCGCTAGTGAATAGTACTACTACTACTAGTTGTAATGGTAGTAGTAGTGGTAATATTGGTAATTGTCCAAGTTGGGCCCAAACACTGTCATAAGTATTCAGTCTCTTATGTTTGAGTAATTTATATATAAATGAATAAACAAGAGTAATATCCACACAGATTATTATTTATAGTATTATTATTATTATTATCTTTAGAAACAGTAGTAGTAGTATCATTAGTATTAATAATATTATAATTATTACTATTATAATCATTGGTAATGCAGCTTCACCAGACTTCAGGAATTCTGTTTGAAAGAAGCCTCCAGGCATCCTGTTTGAAGGAAGCTTCACAGCATCCTATTCAAAGGAAGCCTCAAGGCTTCCTGTTTGAAGAAAGGCTCATGGCATCTGCTTTGAAGGAAGGCTCATAGCATCTGCTTTGAACGAAGCTTCAAGGCATCCTGTCTGAAGTCTAACAGCTTCAGTTTGAAGGACCACGGTATCTGGTTCGAAGGACCAAGAGACAAGAGACAAAACACTCACCACAGTCGCTGGAATAGCCGGAGTGCTGTTGACGGAGGCTATGAAGGCTCCCGATGCTAGAGTCTGGGCTGGCATTGGGCATATAGCTGCAGAGATACCACACCAAAACAATCTTTATCTATATTATATTCAAATAAAGGTGCTAGACCCATAAGGGGGGTTAATGATGATGGAACTACTCAAACAACTTAAAGAGGTGCTCTTACAATCTTTGGTAATTTAAAAAATAATAATAATTACTGAAGATTTAACACAACGAGCATATCCCTGCTTCCACAGCCAAAAATATGTCGAAGAATAAGACACTAGTGCAACATTTGGGAGTCTTGAGGAAACGTTTTGCCAGCCAGTGGTTTCTTCAGTTCAATACAGAAAAGAATGGTCGAAGATGAGGAGTTTGAGGTGATCAGTCCCTTCAACCTGGCAAAATGTATACACAATAATGGTTCCAAAATGTAGCATAAGTGTCCCATTCTTCAATATTGATTTTCTAAGTCAGTTAAATTACAAATGAAGGCTCCCGATGCTAGAGTCTGGGCTGGCATTGGGCATATAGCTGCAGAGATACCACACCAAAACAATCTTTATCTATGTTATATTCAAATAAAGGTGCTAGACCCAAGGGGGGGGAAAGATCTAGTTAGGCCTACTCATACAGGTGGAAAGATCTAGTTAGGCCTACTCATACAGGTGGAAAGATCTAGTTAGTCCTACTCATACAGGTGGAAAGATCTAGTTAGGCCTACTCATACAGGTGGAAAGATCTAGTTAGGCCTACTCATACTGGTGGAAAGATCTAGTTAGGCCTACTCATACAGGTGGAAAGATCTAGTTAGGCCTACTCATACTGGTGGAAAGATCTAGTTAGGCCTACTCATACTGGTGGAAAGATCTAGTTAGGCCTACTCATACAGGTGGAAAGATCTAGTTAGGCCTACTCATACAGGTGGAAAGATCTAGTTAGGCCTACTCATACAGATGGAAAGATCTAGTTAGGCCTACTCATACTGATGGAAATATCTAGTTAGGCCTACTCATACAGGTGGAAAGATATAGTTAGGCCTACTCATACTGGTGGAAAGATCTAGTTAGGCCTACTCATACAGGTGGAAAGATCTAGTTAGGCCTACTCATACTGGTGGAAAGATCTAGTTAGGCCTACTCATACAGGTGGAAAGACCTAGTTAGGCTTACTCACGGATACAGGTGGGCAGCTGGTGAGTTGGATCTTCTACCTCATAATTCCACCTGGCTTGACAGGAACAGGTGGACATCAGGTTCTGAGGGTAACCATCTGTCTGTCAGGTGGTAAAAGACAGCTGGTGACACATAAGACGTATGATGGCATTTAAGACATGATGACAGTACCTACTGACACTTTAGACATGACAGTACCTACTGACATTTAAGACATGACAGTACCTACTGACATTTAAGACATGACAGTACCTACTGAAATTTAAAACATAACAGTACCTACTGACATTTAAGACATGACAGTACCTACTGACATTTTAGACATGACAGTACCTACTGACATTTAAGACATGACAGTACCTACTGACATTTTAGACATGACAGTACCTACTGAAATTTAAGACATGACAGTACCTACTGACATTTAAGACAATAACTATACCTACTGATATTTAAGACATGACAGTACCTGCTTACACTTACATAAAGACAGTACCTACATTACTGAGGTACATAAAGTTAGTACCTAATTACACTCAGGTATATAACGACAGTACCTACTTACACTGTCATATACAAAAGTACCTACTTACAATGAACTACATAACGACAGTACCTACTCTCAGGTACATAACGACAGTACCTACTTACACTGAAGACATAAGTAGCAGGACAGGAGTAAGTAATGACAGTGCCTTCCCGAGTCAGGTTGTTCCAGCTCCTGGTCCCTAATGCCGGAGCAGGTGAAGGAGTCCCATTACAATGTATCACTGTAAGACATTATTATTATTAATTATTATTAATATTAATTATTATTTATTATTAATAATTATTATTAATAATAATTATTAATATTATTATTATTATTATTTGATAAAGCTCTACACAGAGTGAAACATAACTTAAAGCTCTACACAGAGTGAAACATAACTTTAAAGCTCTTCACAGAGTGAAACATAACTTTAAAGCTCTTCACAGAGTGAAACATAACTTTAAAGCTCTTCACAGAGTGAAACATAACTTTAAAGCTCTTCACAGAGTGAAACATAACTTAAAGCTCTACACAGAGTGAAACATAACTTAAAGCTCTTCACAGAGTGAAACATAACTTAAAGCTCTACACAGAGTGAAACATAACTTAAAGCTCTACACAGAGTGAAACATAACTTTAAAGCTCTTCACAGAGTGAAACATAACTTTAAAGCTCTTCACAGAGTGAAACATAACTTTAAAGCTCTTCACAGAGTGAAACATAACTTTAAAGCTCTTCACAGAGTGAAACATAACTTAAAGCTCTACACAGAGTGAAACATAACTTAAAGCTCTTCACAGAGTGAAACAACTTAAAGCTCTTCACAGAGTGAAACATAACTTAAAGCTCTATCACAGAGTGAAACATAACTTTAAAGCTCTTCACAGAGTGAAACATAACTTTAAAGCTCTTCACAGAGTGAAACATAACTTAAAGCTCTACACAGAGTGAAACATAACTTTAAAGCTCTTCACAGAGTGAAACATAACTTAAAGCTCTACACAGAGTGAAACATAACTTTAAAGCTCTTCACAGAGTGAAACATAACTTTAAAGCTCTTCACAGAGAGAAACATAACTTAAAGCTCTACACAGAGTGAAACATAACTTTAAAGCTCTTCACAGAGTGAAACATAACTTAAAGCTCTACACAGAGTGAAACATAACTTAAAGCTCTTCACAGAGTGAAACATAACTTAAAGCTCTACACAGAGTGAAACATAACTTAAAGCTCTACACAGAGTGAAACATAACTTAAAGCTCTTCACAGAGTGAAACATAACTTAAAGCTCTACACAGAGTGAAACATAACTTTAAAGCTCTTCACAGAGTGAAACATAACTTAAAGCTCTACACAGAGTGAAACATAACCTAAAGCTCTACACAGAGTGAAACATAACTTAAAGCTCTTCACAGAGTGAAACATAACTTAAAGCTCTACACAGAGTGAAACATAACTTAAAGCTCTACACAGAGTGAAACATAACTTAAAGCTCTTCACAGAGTGAAACATAACTTAAAGCTCTACACAGAGTGAAACATAACTTTAAAGCTCTTCACAGAGTGAAACTTAACTTAAAGCTCTACACAGAGTGAAACATAACTTAAAGCTCTACACAGAGTGAAACATAACCTAAAGCTCTACACAGAGTGAAACATAACTTAAAGCTCTTCACAGAGTGAAACATAACTTAAAGCTCTACACAGAGTGAAACATAACTTAAAGCTCTACACAGAGTGAAACATAACTTAAAGCTCTTCACAGAGTGAAACATAACTTAAAGCTCTACACAGAGTGAAACATAATTTAAAGCTCTACACAGAGTGAACATAAGCGAAAGCTCTACACAATCAATCTATCAACTTTATTTCTGATAATATTACAAAGTGGGGTTTACATATTATGTAATTTATACATTCTATGAAGTAATTATTACAAGAAGGCCAATAGTATGCCTAGGTATGCCCAGGCATTTCAGTCTTATACTAGATCTTACTCTATAGTGACACAATGATCATACTGGTGCTAAGGTTAGGTAATTGTAGTGATTATCTAGATTTACAAAATTGAGGTAGTACAAAATATTTAAGAACTTAACAATTAGTTTATCTATTAATGGAAATGGTGAGGTGTTGGCATGATACAGTTTCTATATTGGAGTGTCTTAGGCAAACTTATGACTAGCTTAAGAATTATGAAGCAATAGTTGTATTAGAATCTTGTTTACAGTCATGTGTAAATTAAGGGGAATCACAGATATCAATAAGTGTATTTTGCTGTGGATATGTGCAAGATAAAGTAGTTTTCATGTGGTTAACTACCGGTTGGGTGCGTAAGTGAGATAAGATGTTTTTTAACGGTGCTTTTGAAAATGGAGGTTGTGTCTGCAGTTCTAGAGTTTTCAGGCAGGGAGTTCCAGATTTTAGGCCCTTTTATGTACATTGAATTTTTGTATAGATTTAGCCGGACACGGGGAATGTCAGAGAGATGTTTATGTCTGGTATTATGTCTATGGGTCCTGTCACAACTGTCAAGAAAGTGTTTTAGCTCAGGGTCAAAGTTGGAATTTATGGTTCTATAAATGTAGATAGCAGAGTAGTAAGTATGGATGTTCTGAACAGTGAGTAGGTTTAGGTCTTTGAAGAGTGGGGGGTGTTGCCTAGCGTTGGATTGTGTGATAATTCTTATTGAGGCTTTTTGTTGGGTTATTATTGGCCCCTAATGCCATGGCATGCCAGTGGCTCTCCTTGCATTACAGTTTTATAATTGTAACTACCAATAACAATGTACACTTGTAACATGCATCGAAATAAAAATATTATTATTATTATTATATTATTATATTATATTATTATATTATTATTAATTGCTGTTGATCCCCATGCACAAATGGCATATGTGAGGTAGGGATAGATGAGTGAGTAGTATAGTGTGAGTAGGGCTGATTGTGGTACATAATACCGTATCTTAGAGAGGATCCCCACAGTTTTGGACACTTTCTTTGTTATGTGTTGGATATGGGTGCTGAATTTCAGGCTGCTGTCAAGGTGAAGGCCCAGGAATTTGCCCTCTTTATGTCTAGCAATAAGAGTAGTGTTGATCTTAATATTTAATTGTGGATCACCTGCTCTGTTGCCAAACATAATATAGAAGGTCTTATCAGTGTTGAGTGAAAGTTTATTGGCTGTCATCCATGTTGATATTTTTATTAATTCGTCGTTAACAATGGTATTAAGCGTGGCAAGGTTTGTGTGGGAGATGACATAAGTTGTGTCGTCAGGAAAGAGTATTGGTTTCAGGTGTTGTGATACATTGGGAAGATCATTGATGTATAAGAGGAGAGCAGGGGACAAAGGACACTTCCCTGCGGTACTCCGGTGTCAAGTGGTCGTGTTGAGGAAGTTGTGTCTTCAATGGTGACATACTGATACCTATTAGTGAGGTAGGATTTGAAATATGCAAGTGCATGACCTCTTATACCATAGTGGTCAAGTTTGTGGAGTAGGATGCCGTGGTTTACTGTGTCAAAAGCTTTCCTTAAGTCAATAAAAAGTCCTAATGGATATTCCTTATTTTCAAGTGCTGTGTAAAGCAGGTCTATCATTTTTACTATTGCATCGTTAGTGCTTTTATTTTTCCTGAAGCCAAATTGGCAGGGGTTGAGTATGCTTTGTGTAGTTATAAACGAGTATAATCTCTCGTGCACAAGTTTCTCGAATATTTTGGATAGCAACGGTAAGTTTGATATAGGCCTATAGTTGTTTACGTCTGTGGGGTCACCACCTTTGTGTATTAGTGTAACCCTTGCTGTTTTGAAGAGTGTCGGGAAAGTGCTAGTTTCTAATGAATTGTTAAAAAGTAATGAAATAGCATGTGAAAGGACATGAGCAGCTCGTTTGTATATTAAGGGTGGGACTTGAGACAGATGCCCTGATTTATTTTTAAGTGACTTGATTATCGTGGTGACTTCAGTGGGTTCAGTAGGTGCAAGATATAAGGAGGATGGGAAATTCCCATCTAGGTAATCACTTGCTCGGGCGTTGGTATCTGGGATTTTACTGGCAAGATTTGATCCTATGGTTGAGAAGAAGTCATTTATTTTGTTTACTGTATCAATAGGCTGTAGTGGTGTTTCGTTTGGTTTAGTTAGGACAATATCCTTAGTTTTTTCAGTTTGTGGGTGTCGAGAATCTGTGAGAGTGTTTTCCAGGTCTTTTTTATATCTCCTCTTGATTCAGTGAATCTGCTGGAGTAGTACAATTGTTTGGCTTCTTTTATTAGTTTGGTGAGAACTGATGAATAGTGTTTAATAAAATCTTTGTATGAACCCCCGTCTATATTGCTTCTCATATTGATGTTTCTTGTTAATGGATTTTAGTAAGCTGTTAGTTAGCCATAGGCAACCTAGCCGTTTATTCGTAATCTGTTTCAGTTTTATAGGACAATGTTTGTTGTATAGTCTACGTAATTTATTAAGAAAAGTGTCTGTTCAATCATCGATACCCTTGGCGTTGGAGAATTCTATAGCCCAGTCAACCGTGTCTAGCTCTGCTGTGAAGTTATTTATTGAAGCTTGGTCATGGAGTCTAAATGAAACTTTGGTGTATTCTAGTGGTGGTTTACTAATGTTTGTTAAGAGGAAGGTGGGGTAGTGGTCTGTAGTGCTGTCTGTTATTATCCCTGATTTAAGGGGGCTAGGATGTTGGTCCATATATGGTCGATTATGGTTGCACTCGTCTCGGTAAGCCTGGTTGGTTTGGTTATTGTTGGTATGAGAAGTGTGTTGTTCATATTGCTGATGAAATCAGTTACTGGCTGCTCATCTGGTAGGCCAAGGTTGATGTTGAAGTCTCCAGCTAAGATAAGGTGGTGCTTGTTCATTTGGTTGTTTGTTATTAGCGTTTTTAGTTTATCACTAAAATGTGGGATGTTTGTATGAGGCATCAGGTAAATGGCCCCGATTGTTATCGGAGTCTTAAGGTTTTGTGCAGTAAAATTAGCAAAAATATATTCTCCATATTCATCACTATAGCAAGTGGTGTCACAACAGGATATTTCATTAGAGTAATAGATTGCAATACCTCCCCCCGCTTGATGTGGTCTGCAGTTGTGTATTGCTGTGTATCCTGGTAGCGAGTAGATATCTATTGTATCCTGCTTAAGCCAGGTTTCAGTAAGAACAATACATGTGAAGGTTGTCTTTAGGGAATCAAGGAGGGCAAGGAGGTCATCATAGTGTTTGCTTAAGGATCGGACATTGTAGTTAAGAACTGTTATACTTTTAGTAGTGTTTAGGACAGTGTTGGCTTGTGATGCTGTGTAATAGAGACAGTTACTTTCCAGTAAATTTTGATTGGGTGTTAGATTATATAGGTTTAGATCAGGGTCGACGTGAAACATAACTTGATGAAGCTCCATACAGTGTGAAACATAACTTGATGAAGCTCCATACAGTGTGAAACATAACTTGATGAAGCTCCATACAGTGTGAAACATAACTTTAAGCTCTACACAGTGAAACACAACAAAGCTCTACACAGAGTGAATGAAGCAAGCTAGAGCTCTACACAGAGTGAATGAAGCAAGCTTGAGCTCTACACAGTGAATGAAGCAAGCTAGAGCTCTACACAGAGTGAATGACGCAAGCTAGAGCTCTACACAGAGTGAATGAAGCAAGCTAGAGCTCTACACAGTGAATGCAGCAAGCTAGAGCTCTACACAGAGTGAATGAAGCAAGCTAGAGCTTTACACAGAGTGAATGAAGCAAGCTTGAGCTCTACACAGTGAATGAAGCAAGCTAGAGCTCTACACAGAGTGAATGAAGCAAGCTAGAGCTCTACACAGAGTGAATGAAGCAAGCTAGAGCTCTACACAGAGTGAATGAAGCAAGCTAGAGCTCTACACAGAGTGAATGAAGCAAGCTAGAGCTCTACACAGAGTGAATGAAGCAAGCTAGAGCTCTACACAGAGTGAATGAAGCAAGCTAGAGCTCTACACAGAGTGAATGAAGCAAGCTAGAGCTTTACACAGAGTGAATGAAGCAAGCTAGAGCTCTACACAGAGTGAATGAAGCAAGCTAGAGCTCTACACAGAGTGAATGAAGCAAGCTAGAGCTTTACACAGAGTGAATGAAGCAAGCTTGAGCTCTACAGAGTGAATGAAGCAAGCTAGAGCTCTACACAGAGTGAATGAAGCAAGCTAGAGCTCTACACAGAGTGAATGAAGCAAGCTAGAGCTCTACACAGTGAATGAAGCAAGCTAGAGCTCTACACAGAGTGAATGAAGCAAGCTAGAGCTCTACACAGAGTGAATGAAGCAAGCTAGAGCTCTACACAGAGTGAATGAAGCAAGCTAGAGCTCTACACAGAGTGAATGAAGCAAGCTAGAGCTCTACACAGTGAATGAAGCAAGCTAGAGCTCTACACAGAGTGAATGAAGCAAGCTAGAGCTCTACACAGAGTGAATGAAGCAAGCTAGAGCTCTACACAGAGTGAATGAAACAAGCTAGAGCTCTACACAGAGTGAATGAAGCAAGCTAGAGCTCTACACAGTGAATGAAGCAAGCTAGAGCTCTACACAGAGTGAATGAAGCAAGCTAGAGCTCTACACAGAGTGAATGAAGCAAGCTAGAGCTCTACACAGAGTGAATGAAGCAAGCTAGAGCTCTACAGAGTGAAGCTTACTTACTCTCACAGCCGAGGAAGTTGCCGAGGTAGTAGGTGAAGTCAGGGGCACAGATGAAGCTCTGGAGAGCTGTAAGGTTGCCAGGGGTTGTGTATGGGCACTGGCAGTACCCATAGCTGACCAGACCCACGGTACGACGGTTGACTGTGGGTCCGTAACTACCTGACTGTGTAAAGGAGACTGGTAGTGTGTTTACTCTCACACACACATACACGATCAGCGGGGCCAGGAGCTATGAATCGACTCCTGCAACCACAATTAGGCGAGTACACTCACACATCTCACAGACACACACACACACGATCAGTGAACAGGCGGGGCCAGGAGCAATGAATCGACTCCTGCAACCACAATTAGGTGAGTACACTCACACATCACACACACATACACACACACACACACACACACACACACAATCATTGAACAGGCAGGGCCAGGAGCTATGAATCGACCCCTGCAACCATAATTAGGTGCATACAGTTAGGTGAGTACATTCACACACATACACACGTGATCAGTGAAGAGACGGGGCCAAGAGCTATAACTCGACCCTTGCAACCACAATTAGGTGAGTACAGTTGAGTACACTCACATATCACACACACACACACACACACACACATACACACACACAATGAACACACATGTAATACACACACACACACACACACACACACACACACACACACACATAACACAAAATAAATAATATCCGGAAAGGCAGGATGTAGAAGCAAGAGAACCGTGGACTGTTGGGCTGAGAAGAAAGCATGGACAGAAAGGATCAAGAATGCAATGGAACAAGAGTGGGTGAAAAAAGGCTAAACGAGTTTCGCAACAATGGTGGAGAAGATATCTACAGAGAACAAGAAGTGGGAGTTATGAGGTGTAGCTGCTGAGGCAAAGATACAGAGCCTGGTGGAGGAACTGGAAGTAATGAAGTGAAATATAATGATGAGGACCGATAGGAAAATAGTGCTGGGAACAGGAACATCAGCAAACAGTGAGGGGACTGAAGGAGGGGGAGGAGATAAGAAGTCCCTTGCAGAAATGATATCAGGCCACTGGGATGTCTGGGAGATAAGGGAAACCATGGAGATCCTTAAATTGGATCCAGAGATATGGAGGGACAAGAAATGGGAAGAGGAGAGGGACAGGTCCTTGTTATTCACAGGCTCCATGAGGTGGAAGGGAGGGCCTACAACAAAACAAGACAGGGGGAGGTAAAAGAGATTGACAGCATCACTGCAATAACAGCAGAGAAGGGCATGCCCAGCTGACAAATTTTCAGAGACTTTGGGGATATAAGCGGAAAAAAATGCCCAGTCAAATTAACATTCAAAAACCACCATTAAAGGGGCACCAAAAATGGCAGTGAGTGTACCTTGACTGTGATCGAACACAAAAAGAACAGGATCAACTGAGAGACAGAGAGACTAAGAAGGAACCAGATGCAGGAAAGGAAGACTGAGAAGGTACCAACAGACAGGGGAGTGCAGCCTTGGAGTGAGAACAAACACAACTACCCACAGAATCCCCTCAACCACTACCAACCAAATACAATAACCAGAAACAAACCACACTCCACACCCACAGTCCTCCTTCCCCAACAATAATGCCACCACAACACCAGCCTCCCATAATATCCAGCCCTGCTTACCACACCCTCAGCCTGCACCAACCCCTCCCACCTTTTAGAATACAGTTCTGGAAAGGAAGCTGAAGGTATTGTATACCCACACAGATGGAATAACAAATAAGAGTGAGAAGTGGCAGGAAATAATCACTGCACATAGCACCCACAGAGACAAAGCTCACAGGAATGATAACAGATGCAATCCTTCTGATTTAATATCAGATCCTGAGAAAAGATAAGGTGAACAAAAGGGGAGGAGTTGTGTTGCTCATTCAAAAAGCCAGTGGAGTTTTGAGGTGATGGGAAAGCAGTTGGCTACATAGTAGGAACACTTCAGACTGGGGGTCTAAAAGTTATGATAGCAGTGATGCATAACCCTCCACCAAACAGCAGGAGACCAAGACAAGAGTATGATGAGAGCAACAGAGTGATGGTGAACATGCTAGGTGAGGTGGCCAGAAGGACCCATATGGGCAGGACAAAGTTACTTGTCATGGGAGATTTCAACCCCAAAGAGACTGACTGTGAAAACCTGGAGCCACATGGGGGACCAGAAACGTGGAGAGCTAAGATGATGGAGGTGGTACTGGAAAAACCTCATGCATCACTACCAGAGAGAGAGAGAGAGAGAGAGAGAGAGAGAGAGAGAGAGAGAGAGAGAGAGAAGAGGATGATCCAGCAAGACTGGACCTCATATTCACCTTGAACAATTCAGACATAGGGGATATTACAAATGAAAGGCCCCTCAGTACTAGTGATCATGTGGTCCTAAGTTTTTATTACACAGAGTTAACAGTGAAGAGTGAGGCAGCACAAGAAAGATAGAAGAAGCCTAACTTCAAAAATGGGGACTACACAGGTATGAGGCGATTCTTGCATGAGGTGCAGTGGGAAATACAACTGGAGGGAAATACAGTAAATGAAATTATGGAATACATGACCACAACGTGCAAGGAGGCAGAGGAGTTCATACCAAGGGGTAACAGAAACAATGTAAAGACCAGAGTGGGCCCATGGTTTACCCCGAGGTGTGGAGAGGCCAAAGCCAAGTGTGCTAGAGCATGAAAAAAGTATAAGACAAAGGACTCAGGAAAACAGGGAGTTGATCTGAAGAGCAATGAAGAGAAGGACATAACATCAAAACCCAAAGCTGACCCAAAGTTGTTATACAGCCACATCAGGAAGAAAACAACAGTCAAGGAGCAGATAATCAGGCTGAGGGAGGAAGGAGGTTAGCTCACAGGGACCGACCAGTATGTGAGGAGCTCAGACAAGATTCAGAGTATTCACAGTGGAGACAAAAATTCATCCAGCAAACTGAGGCAGTAGGGTGCACCAGCAAGTGCTGGATACACTGCATACAACCAAGAACGTGAAGACACCACTAGATGAACTAAATACCTCAAAGGAAATGGGCCTAGATAACATTTTTCCGTGGATCCTGAGAGAGGGAAAGACAGTGTGTGTGCTACTAACAACAATCTTCAACACATGTATCAAAATAGGGCCACTCCGTGAGGTGTGGAACACAGCAAAGTCATAATTTTTAAGAAAGGAGACAGACAGGCAGTATTAAACCACAGACCAGTGTCATTGACATGTATAGTATGCATAGTCATGGAGAAGATTATCAAAGAGAAGAGTGGTAGAACACCTAGGAAGGAATGAACTTATACACGAAAACCAGCACAGATTCAGGGAGGGTAAATCCTGTATCACAAACCTCTGGAGTTTTATGACAAGGTGACAGAAGTAAGACAGAAGAGACAGGAGTGGGCAGACTGCATCTGCCTGGATTTTAAGGCGGCTTTCAACACAGTACCACCCGAGTAACTGGTTGAAAAGCTAGAGGATGTTGTTGTAGATTCGCCAGTACATTTACCGGCCCGGTAAATGTACTGAAGGGTCCAGGTATAGCTTTGTTGTGCATATGCGCATACATCATACAGTAGTGGATGTTTGTGGATTCATCGGCAGGTTTTGGCGGTAATATATTGCTGGTGGAGGATGAAGCTTGAGTGACCTTGAGTATTGTGGTGGTGTCTTCTTGCATATTTTTGAGATTTTGCAGTTGTTTTCTTTTACTGATCTAGTTGTTTCTTGAGAACTTCTCTTCTTGTTGAGCATTTAGCAGCGAGGTTGTGATGCTCATTCTTGCAGTTTAGGCATTTAGGTGGAGTGGTGGTGGTGGTGCAGCCTTGAAATCATGTCCTTTGTTGCCGCAGATCGAGCACAACTTCTTATCCATGGTGGTGTGCATATAAGAGTAACACTGTAACACTGTGTGATGTGCTGGAATCTCTCGGCTTCAATGTAACTTAGGTTGTTACGGAAGTAATGGAATGCCAGTCCCTCTGCGAGAGCTTGCACTGCCATGTTTACATCAGTGACGGTGACCTTGAGCACTGAAGAAGCGTTGGGTATTTTGGTAATATGTTCCACCGTGGCCCAAGGGTTGTGGTCTTCTAGTGATGACTTAATTTCTTCAATAGCCTGGGTTGTGATGAGCTTATCCAGTCTCTTAAGGAACACAGTTCTCTTGGCCCTCAAAGCTGGGTAAGCCATGACTTGAGATCCTCGTCGGTTAAGAGTGGTTGCAGCGTCGGTGGTAATAAGTTTCTCGGCCTCGATGTCACCAGTACAGACTACAACGAAAGCCTCTTGGTGCGACAGAATCGCAATATGCCGCTAACGGCAGCAGCAGCAAGTGCTAGTTTGGACGAGTCACTGACTGTCCCAATTCTCAGTTTGATCTTCACGCGGTCTGAGAAGCCCATCGTGGACGGTGACGTCAAATGCAGAAGTAAAAGCCCCCCCCCCCATAGAGATCGCAACGAAGGAGCAGACAGGAATATGAGGGAAAGAACTGCAATGGATCGGGATATACACATGACAGGAAGGATACAATGTGTTGGTACGTAACGAGAGGTCAGCTGGGCGCCTGTGTCTAATGGAGTTCCACAAGGGTCAGTCCTTGGTCTGGTGCTGTTTCTTGTATATGTGAATGATATGATGCAAGGGATAGATTTAGAGATGTCTTTTTTCACAAACGATGTTAAACTAATGAGAATACAAGTGGATAAGGATAACATAAGATTACAAGGGAATCTGGACAGGCAGCAAACCTGGTCTGACAACTGGCTCCTGGAGTTTAACCCCACCAAATGCAAAGCCATGAAGCTTGGGGAAGGACAAAGAAGACCGCAGACTGAGTACAGCCTAGGGGGTCAAAGGCTGCAAAATTCGCTCAAGAAAAAGAAATTGTCTCCTGAAACCACAAATAGGCGAACACACACACACACACACACTTCCTATACACCCACCTCAACAAAAGTGCCACTAAAGTTAGCAGACAGAACAGCGGGGTAGGTGCTATCACACTGGTAGAAAACATTCCTATACAAGGCAGCTGTCAAGACACTCTCCAACGCCTCTCCTGACACACACATGGTGAACGTTGATGGTACTGGTAATGTGATACCACTGCTTGAGCTGGCCTGAGGGGTAGCACATGATAAGCATTATTATTATTATTATTATTATTATTATTATTATTATTATTATTATGTGGTACAAAAGGTGACTCAACACATGACTGATGACACTCAGGTGACTCAATGAAACTTACAAGTCCCTGGTGACTTACATTATAGCACTGACTGACGCTCTCCTGGTAGTAAGCATAGTGTAGGGCTGTAAGGTTGCTAGTCTCATCTGGACACTTGGCATTGTAGACCTTATAGAGCTGAATCTTCATGTTCTGTCCCGGAGAATTATTATTATTATGATCAACTTGAATGTATCAATAACTCTTGCACAAGGGATGAGCATGGAGAATATATTATACCTAAATTTAAATCAAAAGACCTGCAAAAAACCCTCACAGTGATAAACATCTACAGATTACCACAGTCAAACATTCACCACTTTTTTGAAAAACTAGGAAACCTGATAACTGATGCACACATGAACAAAGACCATTTGCTGCTCACAGGAGATTTCAACATAAATCTCCTACATGACCAGGACCCACAGGTGACCGAATTCACAAACACTATGAACAACTGCTTGTTACTACCAACAATATCAAAACCTACAAAAATCTCCAAGACTAGTACCTCACTACTAGACCACATCTGGACTAACACTATATCCCCTCTAAAATCAGACATAATCACAGACATCACACATCACTACCCTACCTTTCTCATAACCAACCTTGGTAAATTGCCCCAAGATATTACAAAAGTTACCTTCAGACTACATAACGAGTCAGCTGTTAATAACTTTATAACAGCTATGATTAACATCGACTGGCATAATGAGTTAGAAACATATTCAGATACTAATGAATGCATCAAGAATTTCCTTAAAAAAACCACCACCTCTATAACAAACATTGCCCTAAAAAACTAAACAGATCACAGCTAAGAGACTTAACAATCCCTGGCTAACACCCAACATCCTTAAATCCATTAACAAAAGGCACTAATATGAAAAACAATACAGAAGGGGTCTAATAACCAGAGAACAATCCAAACGCTACTCATCAATCCTTACCAGCCTGATAAGAAGGTCCAAAAAATTGTATTATGAGAACAGACTCCAGACCATAAAAGGTGATATGAAAAAGACCTGGAAAACCCTATCTGCAATTCTAGGAAATAAAAAGATATCCAAGAACAATACCATCAAATTATCAAAACCAGATGAACCCCTACTCTCACCAACTGAGACAGCAAACAGACTTAATGTTTTCTTCTCCACCATAGGAAAGAATCTAGCGAGTAAAATCCCAAGCTCGAACACCCGTCCAACAGACTACCTCACCAACACCTACCCAGATACACTATTCTTAGCTCCTACCAACTCACTTGAAGTCTCGCTCATAATCAACACCCTTAAAAACAAGGCAGGAGACATTAACAGCTTACCACCTTTTATGTACAAAAAAGCTTCGCACGTACTGTCACCAATTATAGCAACACTATTCAATAAATCCATTGAATCTTGTACCTTCCCATCAATCCTCAAAATAGCTAGGGTCACCCCGATCCACAAAGGAGGTGATCAAACAGACCTGAATAATTATAGACCAATTTCTAATTTACCATTGCTTTCTAAAATCTTCGAAAAATTAATTCATAGACAAATCTATTCCTACCTCGTCTCACACAATGTACTCAACCCCTGTCAATTTGGATTCAGGACAAACAAGAGCACAAACGATGCTATTATGCACATATAATAATATTGGTAGAATTACCGACAATATGTTAACATATTATGCACATGTTGGAGTTAATATACACCGCACTCGAGAAGAAAGAAGTCCCACTGGGAATCTTCATTGATCTACGCAAAGCTTTTGATACAGTCGACCCTGATTTACTGCTCACAAAATTAGCACACTATGGTATAAGAGATCACTCACTCAACTACCTAAAGACATACCTTAGTAACAGAAGCCAATACGTGTACACAAATGGAGCGAACTCTTCCACACAACAAATTACAGTCGGAGTCCCTCAAGGTAGTGTCCTGGGGCCACTCCTATTCCTCAATTACATAAATGACCTACCGAATGCATCACAACTACTCAAACCCATTTTATTTGCAGATGACACAACATATGTCTTCTCTCACCCAAATCCAGTTATACTGGCCAACACAGTTAATGCCGAATTACAGAAAATATCAACATGGATGACGACTAATAAGCTTACTCTCAATACTGACAAGACCTACTTCATACAGTTTGGAAACAAAGCTACAAATGTTCACTTAACATAACACTCAATGGTTCACCCATCACAAGACTCACAGAGGGAAAATTCCTAGGAATCCACCTTGACAGTAGTCTTAAATTCCAAACACATATACAACAAATTTCCAAGAAAATCTCAGACAGTTGGCGTATTATCTAAGATACGCTATTATGTGCCTCAATCAGCTCTCATTGCACTATATCATTCACTTATCTACCCTTATCTCACCTATGGAATCTGTGCATGAGGATCAACAACATTAAATCACCTTAGACCACTCATAACCCAGCAAAAGGCTGCAGTCAGAATGATAACAAATTCCCACTCTAGACAGCATACTCCACCTATATTCAAAAGTCTTAAACTACTCACCGTAAAGAACATTCACACTTATTCTTGTGCCTACTACATACATAGAACTCTACACTCTAATATAAACCCTCTGCTCAAAATTCTCCTCACCAACTTTAATAGGACCCATGACCACAACACAAGACACAGATGACTTTTTGATATACCCCGAGTCCATATCAACCTATGTAAAAATTATATGCACATAAAGGGCCCCAGAATCTGGAATCCATTACTAGTAAATACTAAGCTAACCTTGTCTGAAAATCAATTTAAGACTCTTCTCAAAAACCACCTACTCACCCTAAACTAAATACTCATACTATAAATTACTTTCAAAAATGCTCAATGTTATTTTCCTTAAGATAATCTTAATTTTTAATATTACCATCCTACTAAACACTTGTTACAATGTAATATCACCATATTGTAATTTGAACAATATAATATCATCATATTGTAATTTTAACAATCAAATATATAACTAGAATAAACTCAATCAATTTCTCTAATATTATGTACAGTCTATAAGTCATTAAATTAAGCTGCCCCTAATGTCATGGCATGTCAGTGGCTCTCCTTGCACTTCACCATGGCATGTCAGTGGCTCTCCTGGCACTTCACCATGGCATGTCAGTGGCTCTCCTTGCACTTCACCATGGCATGTCAGTGGCTCTCCTTGCACTTCACCATGGCATGTCAGTGGCTCTCCTTGCACTTCACCATGGCATGTCAGTGGCTCTCCTTGCACTTCACCATGGCATGTCAGTGGCTCTCCTTGCACTTCACCATGGCATGTCAGTGGCTCTCCTGCACTCACCATGGCATGTCAGTGGCTCTCTGCACTTCACCATGGCATGTCAGTGGCTCTCCTTGCACTTCACCATGGCATGTCAGTGGCTCTCCTTGCACTTCACCATGGCATGTCAGTGGCTCTCCTTGCACTTCACCATGGCATGTCAGTGGCTCTCCTTGCACTTCACCATGGCATGTCAGTGGCTCTCCTTGCACTTCACCATGGCATGTCAGTGGCTCTCCTTGCACTTCACAAGGCATGTCAGTGGCTCTCCTTGCACTTCACTTTATGATTGTATCTATAAATATCTATGTAAAATTGCAATGAAATGAAATAAAAATTATGATTATTATTTAGCACAAGGAGTGAAGGATGCTCAACTATACACTGAGAGGTGTATATCTCAGTGTATATACACTGAGAGGTGTATATCTCAGTGTATATACACTGAGAGGTGTATATCTCAGTGTATATACACTGAGAGGTGTATATCTCAATGTATATACACTGAGAGGTGTATATCTCAGTGTATATACACTGAGAGGTGTATATCTCAGTGTATATACACTGAGAGGTGTATATCCCAGTGTATATACACTGATATACACTGATTGGTTTTGATAATTGTATCTTATTAGTTTATATCTAATTTTTTATTTCATACTAGCTTAATACATACTCAACACCAAGTCTACTATGTTTATTTGTTACTATACTCTATTTGACCAATGTGCATTAGTTATATACTTACCAAAACATCCCCTTACAACAGATATCAGTACTATAACTCACCACACTATACATGATATAACAAAATCACTATTTAACCTAAATGATGAATGATCAAGTCGACCCTGATCTAAACCTATTTAATCGAACACCCATTCAAAATTTACTGGAAAGTAACTGTCTCTATTACACAGCATCACAAGCCCACACTGTCCTAAATACTACTAAAAGTATAACAGTTCTTAACTACAACGTCCGATCCTTAAGCAAACACTATGATGACCTCCTTGCCCTCCTTGATTCCCTAAAGACAACCTTCACATGTATTGTTCTTACTGAAACCTGGCTTAAGCAGGATACAATAGATATCTACTCGCTACCAGGATACACAGCAATACACAACTGCAGACCACATCAAGCGGGGGGAGGTATTGCAATCTATTACTCTAATGAAATATCCTGTTGTGACACCACTTGCTATAGTGATGAATATGGAGAATATATTTTTGCTAATTTTACTGCACAAAACCTTAAGACTCCCATAACCATCGGGACCATTTACCTGATGCCTCATACAAACATCCCAAATTTTAGCGATCAACTAATGAGACAGCTATAAATAGCTTTATAACAGCTATGACAAACATTGACTGGCAAACAGAAATAGACAACTTCCCAGATACTGACTTATGTATTAATAATTTTCTTAAAAAGACCCAATACCTCTATAATAAGCACTGCCCTAAAAACTAAACAAATCACAACTAAAAGATTAAATAGTCCCTGGCTAACCCCAGCATACTCAAGTCCATTAATATAAAGCACCTATATGAAAAACAGTACAGAATGGGACAAATATCAAGAGAACAAACAAAACGCTACTCATCAAACCTAACGAGTCTGATAAGAAGGTCCAAAAAATTGTACTATGAGAACAGATTACATAACTTAAAAGGTGATATAAAAAAGACCTGGAAAACCCTATCTGAAATTCTAGGAACAAAAAGATATCCACAAACAGAACAATCAAGCTAACAAAAACCAGATGAACCCTACTCCCACCTATTGAAACAGCAAACAAACTCAATGATTTCTTCTCCACCATAGGTAAAAAGCTGGCAAGCAAAATCCCAAGTTCTAATACTCCACCTAACGACTATCTCACTGGCACCTATCCGAACA
>WNWK01025256.1:0-28759 GCA_009830355.1 Cherax destructor
AGACACTGCTGAGAAGAGATACATAGTCCTTCCCACCAACTCCATTTCCAAACAAGTTTCCAACATTTTTCTAAGACCTCATTCAGTATCCACCTCCACATCCACCACCATTAAGGACATTACCAGTAACAGACAGGAAAAGCTTCAATCCACGGCAGGTATACACAATCCCTTGTAATGGCTGCAGCAAATTATACGTTGGCGAAACATCCAGAGACCTACAAACACGCATTTCAGAACACCAGTACGCAGGCAGATCTGACGACTCAAGAAATGCCTGTGTTCAACACCGAAATTTACACAACCATTTAATCAACTACAGAAACGCAAGACTCATCGCCAGAAAGACAACACGCAATACCGAAGAATCCTAGAATCATCACTCATCTGTATATCCAACAACTTCAACCAGAACAACGGCTTCTACAACATAGCTGAACCTATTGCCAAGAAACTTCTTCAACGCTATCCCACCTAGAACTCAAGAATGGTACACTGCAGGTCCTTTAAGTCACACAATGTTTTTAACTATCACACTACTTTTAAGACTGTCACATGCAGCTTTCTCCACCTGACTGTACCCTATATATATATCTCCATGTTGCTCATTTTCCAGGTAGATCTGTGACTCGATAAAGCCCACTGCGTGGGCGAAACGTTGTCTTATGTGTTTATTTTTCCACCTAGCCACACTACAGAACTCCTCAGACAATTTCCACAAACACATTCAAGTTATATTATTGGCACTTTATGTAACAGTCCCCATAACAACTATAAACAAATTTCGTCGGTGTGGAACTAAAGCCACAGGTAGGTTCAGAAATGTTTCCATTTTTTTTGACATTTGTAACCTTTGTTTCGATGCTCTTCCTGCACAGGCTAATGGAGTGTGGAGCTGCCAAGTATAGGCCAGTAGGCCTGCTGCAGTGTTCCTTTTTTATGTTCTTATATTAAATTGGTTACATTAATCGGAGAAACTTAATCCGAGTGGAAAGGGTTTTATCTTGCATGTATTGTCAGGTCACATAACCTTTGCTCTGCTTCGTGGTGTTGAGTTTAGTCACCTGTCACAAGATGTGACAGGAAGGGTAACCCGAAAAAAGAAGAAGCACTTTCATCATTCATTCTATCACTGTCTTGCTAGAGGCATGATTACATTACAGTTAAAAAAAACTGCAAAATATTAACACCCCTACTTCAGAGTGCAGGCACTGTACTTCCCACCTCCAGGACTCAAGTCCGGCTAACCGGTTTCCCTGAATCCCTCCATAAAAACCATTCGTCTCCACTCCCAACACGCCACGATTGACTTCATCAAACCTACTCCTGTTAAATTAGGTTGGGTAAGATTTGTTAGTAAACAGGACAAGTGTTTCCTGACACAGGTCTTAGTCATATTATGACCCGCCGCTGGAGCTTTTGGTCATCTGACCTAGACCTTCCGCTGGCTTAGCAGTCCACCCCTTTAAAAATTATGGTTATGATCATAACCAATTTATTATTACCATTTACAATGTCTCTTTTTGAAACGATTAAATTAACTTTGAGATACGCTTCCTTTCGTCCCCTCATTACTCTTTACCATAAGAACATAAGAAAGGAGGAACACTGCAGCAGGCCTGTTGGCCCATACTAGGCAGGTCCTTCACAATCCGTCCCACTAACAGAATATTTGCTCAACCCAATTTTCAATGCTACCCAAGAAATAAGCTTTGACTTTTCTACCCACTCATGCGCGAGTCCCACTCAAATCCAACCCCTCTCACTCATGAATTTATCCAACCTAAATTTGAAACTACCCAAGGTCCTAGCTTCAATAACCCTACTAGGCAGACTGTTCCACTCATCAACTACCCTATTTCCAAACCAATACTTTCCTATATCCTTTCTAAATCTAAACTTATCTAACTTGAATCAAAATAAATCGCCGGGTCCTGATGAGCTTTTTGCAAGGGTTCTTAAGGAATGCAAAATGGAACTCTGTGAACCAATATCTAACATTTTTAATTTATCTCTTCAAACAGGTGTAGTGTCTGATATGTGGAAGATGGCTAATGTAATTCCTATTTTTAAAGCAGGGGACAAGTCACTACCGTCAAACTACCGCCCAATAAGCCTGACCTCAATTGTAAGCAAATTACTAGAGTCAATTATAGCTGATATTATTAGAAGCCATCTAGATAACCATAATTTGATTAATGATACCCAGCATGGATTCACGAGGGCCGTTCCTGCCTATCTAATTTATTAACCTTCTTCAGTAAAGCTTTTGAGGCTGTTGATCACGATAAAGAATTCGATATTGTTTATTTAGACTTTAGTAAGGCTTTTGATAGAGTACCGCACCAGAGACTGTTAAAGAAAGTGGCAGCTCATGGCATTGGGGAAAAGTGCTGTCATGGATCGAGTCATGGCTCACCAATAGGAAGCAGAGAGTGTGCATAAATGGGGTTAAATCCGAATGGGGACTTGTAACAAGTGGTGTTCCACGGGATCAGTCTTAGGCCCATTGTTATTTATAATATATATCAATGACCTTGATGAGGGAATTACTAGTGATATGAGCAAATTCGCCGACGACACGAAGATAGGTAGGATAATTGATTCAAACATAGATGTCATAGAACTTCAGGAAGATTTAGACAAACTTAATTCGTGGTCAGAAAAGTGGCAGATGCAGTTCAATGTAGATAAATGCAAGGTTCTGAAGCTCGGGAGTGTCCATAACCCAAGCACTTATAAGTTAAATAACGTAGAACTTAGCCATACAGATTGCGAGAAGGACTTGGGGTGATGGTAAGCAGCAACCTTAAACCAAGACAGCAATGCCTAAGCGTACGTAATAAGGCAAATAGATTACTGGGATTTATATCAAGAAGTGTTAGCAACAGAAGTCCAGAGGTTATATTACAGCTTTATACATCATTAGTAAGGCCTCATCTAGATTACGCAGCTCAGTTCTGGTCTCCATATTACAGAATGGACATAAATTCGTTAGAAAACATTCAGCGTAGAATGACTAAATTAATACATAGCATTAGAAATCTTCCTTACGAAGAAAGATGGAAGACCCTAAAATTACATTCACTTGTAAGACGTAGAATGAGGGAGACATGATCGAGGTATACAAGTGGAAAATGGGTATTAACAAGGGGATATAAATAAGGTCTTGAGGATATCTCTCCAGAGAGAACCCGCAATAATGGATTCAAGTTAGATAAGTTTAGATTTAGAAAGGATATAGGAAAGTATTGGTTTGGAAATAGGGTAGTTGATGAGTGGAACAGTCTGCCTAGTAGGGTTATTGAAGCTAGGACCTTGGGTAGTTTCAAATTTAGGTTGGATAAATTCATGAGTGAGAGGGGTTGGATTTGAGTGGGACTCGCGCATGAGTGGGTAGAATTGTCAAAACTTATTTCTTGCGTAGCATTGAAAATGGGTTGAGCAAATATTCTGTTAGTGGGACGGATTGTGAAGGACCTGCCTAGTATGGGCCAACAGGCCTGCTGCAGTGTTCCTCCTTTCTTATGTTCTTATGTTCTTATGAATCCATTATTGCGGGTTCTCTCTTGGAGAGATATCCTCAAGACCTTATTTATATCCCCTTTGTTAATACCCATTTTCCACTTGTATACCTCGATCATGTCTCCCTCATTCTACGTCTTACAAGTGAATGTAATTTTAGGGTCTTCAATCTTTCTTCGTAAGGAAGATTTCTAATGCTATGTATTAATTTAGTCATTCTACGCTGAATGTTTTCTAACGAATTTATGTCCATTCTGTAATATGGAGACCAGAACTGAGCTGCGTAATCTAGGTGAGGCCTTACTAATGATGTATAAAGCTGTAATATAACCTCTGGACTTCTGTTGCTAACACTTCTTGATATAAATCCCAGTAATCTATTTGCCTTATTACGACGCTTAGGCATTGCTGTCTTGGTTTAAGGTTGCTGCTTACCATCACCCCAAGTCCTTCTCGCAATCTGTATGGCTAAGTTCTACGTTATTTAACTTATAAGTGCTTGGGTTATGGACACTCCCGAGCTTCAGAACCTTGCATTTATCTACATTGAACTGCATCTGCCACTTTTCTGACCACGAATTAAGTTTGTCTAAATCTTCCTGAAGTTCTATGACATCTATGTTTGAATCAATTATCCTACCTATCTTCGTGTCGTCGGCGAATTTGGTCATATCACTAGTAATTCCCTCATCAAGGTCATTGATATATATTATAAATAACAATGGGCCTAAGACTGATCCCTGTGGAACACCACTTGTTACAAGTCCCCATTCGGATTTAACCCCATTTATGCCTCTCTGCTTCCTATTGGTGAGCCATGACTCGATCCATGACAGCACTTTTCCCCCAATGCCATGAGCTGCCACTTTCTTTAACAGTCTCTGGTGCGGTACTCTATCAAAAGCCTTACTAAAGTCTAAATAAACAATATCGAATTCTTTATCGTGATCAACAGCCTCAAAAGCTTTACTGAAGAAGGTTAATAAATTAGATAGGCAGGAACGGCCCCTCGTGAATCCATGCTGGGTATCATTAATCAAATTATGGTTATCTAGATGGCTTCTAATAATATCAGCTATAATTGACTCTAGTAATTTGCCTACAATTGAGGTCAGGCTTATTGGGCGGTAGTTTGACGGTAGTGACTTGTCCCCTGCTTTAAAAATAGGAATTACATTAGCCATCTTCCACATATCAGACACTACACCTGTTTGAAGAGATAAATTAAAAATGTTAGATATTGGTTCACAGAGTTCCATTTTGCCTTCCTCTCTCTCTCTCTCTCTCTCTCTCTCTCTCTCTCTCTCTCTCTCTCTCTCTCTCTCTCTCACCTGTGCTCACCTAACTGCACTTGTAGAGACTTCTTAAATTCTACTGAACCAAGTAATCTCTAACCCTTTAAGATAAATTTCTACTATCTCTTATTTGCTCATTTTTCATTTTAAGTCTACAGAACAAAAAAAAAAATCAATGCATCTTTGATTCTAATATTTAACGTCCATCTGTGTATCATCATTCTGGTATCTCCCATCTTGAAGTGTAATTGTAAATAAATGGTTCTGGATGATGACTTGTGGAACACTTGGTTATCTTCACTGTGTGACTGTCTACCTACGTAGTTAATATCACTGACTACCTTGAACACCAACGTATTTCCTCTGATACTGGTTCACGGAAGTCTTTTCTTGAAACTCATAATTTTTAGCTCACGAGACCAATCTGTCGGAAATTTTTGAGTTAATGTGATTGATGATTTGAGGGTGCCACACCGGTGTCTTAGATATATATATATGGTTCTATAAATTTTTGCTTGTTTAGAAAGACAAAGACTCGTGAATAAACACTAGGACACTAGTGTTTGCTCACGTGTCTTTTTAAACCAATTTATCAGTATCTATTACCAAGGTTTATATCTTGCTTGTGAGTAATATCCGCTAATTCTTGTGCTACGTGGCAGACGTGGCAGGTCCGCTTCTAACACTCATTAATACAATAAAAACTCATGCGAATTGTAAATCACAATATACTGTTGCCGGCACAATACATAACTAGCCCTCAAAATTGGAAATGAAAATTGGACATCTTTGGTTCACCTTATACTTGCTGTAGTCTAACTGGTTTGGTAACAGTTGTAGATGAGTGGAACAAACTCCCGTTGTGTAGTTTTAAAAAATAGGTTATTCAAATAAATGAGTGGGTGTGAGTTGGACCAGGAGCTTGGGCCAGTAGGCCTGCTTCAGTGCTTCTTCTTTCTTATGTTCTTAAATTGTGGGTTAGATGAGAGTCCTAGATTTGTGTAGGTGAGGGAAGCAGCGTGTGTGAGGAATGTTAGCCGAGGAGAGTATCGAAGCCGAACAGTGTCTAGAAAACGAACCTTCAAGGTTGTCGGCACAATACAACGCTCAACCCCGTAATCGGATGCATCTATAAGCAGCCCGACCTCACACTATGCATGAAAAACTTTGATTTTCACGATCAGGAATGTTCCCGGAGTCCCTTTCTTGCTAGATATGTCGAGTTTATGCTTGTAATTTTCTTCTTAGTGGTTAATTATATGTATATATCTAGCAAGAGTTCGGAGAGGCTAACTCTTGTCTCAAGAATCACATTTGACTGACAAAAACAGAGATAGAGAGAGAGGGACAGAGAGAGAGACAGAGAGATTAAAAAAACTATCTCTACAGACTGCTATAAAAACTGGAAGAGCAGTCATGGAAACCATGAAGGTAAGCAAGAAGATACAGGAATATTCAGTGAATAGTAAGCATGGAGTAATGGTACGAAAGAAATCTTTGAAGAAGGCATATACAGTATAGTATATTCATTGGAAAGCGTTAATTCTCAGAACTCTGAGTCCAGTACTTCACTACTGTACTACAGTTTGAAAAGTAATGCCCCGATTAGGAAATATTTTGCACTGCTCGTTAAAGAGGTTAGTGCCAGTCACTGCTGAGAATTTAAATACAGGCATTTAAGTACTACTACCCTGCCCCACCAGTAGCTTAAGGTAAATCAAACTATCTTCCCTTCTAGAGCATTTATCAGCCTAAAATTCGCAATAATCAAACGCAGTAATTCAATGGAATGCAAAGACTCGATCCTGTGTTCATCCTCAGATCTCCAGTCGGCCTTGAGTCCTGGAGGGGGTCGAGGGACAGTGTATACTGAAGGAGGTGATGATGTTACAGTTGGGAGATTCACTTGAGCTGTGATGTCTATGCACTTCTGGCAAGACAACTATTGAATTAATGATGAATGTTCTATTTTTGGGTCACCCATCCCGGTGAAAGATCGCAGATGTAAAACTCTTTATTAAGTCCGGCTGAACGGTTTCCCTGAATCCCTCCATAAAGTTACTTTGCTCACACTCCAACAGCACGACCATTAAAAACCACTTTCTCCATGCACCACTATCTAACACGCTAACACAAGTCTGCTGGATCCTCAAGCCCCTACCTTCTTCCCTTCTGCCTTCCCGGATTTATACACCATTTACATAAAGTTATCCCTCTTTATCCTCTTTACATACCCAAACCTCAATAACTCGTCCTCAGCCTCACATCTTTTAATTTCTACGCCCCGAATTATTTGCAAGATATTCACACCACAGTTCTCGAAGATGAAATCTCTAGCCATTTACTGCAACCTTCAAAACTCATGCCTCGTACCCATATGATAATGCTGGTATCACTATACTCTGGTACATTCCCTCTTTTGCCTCCATACATACACTTCTCTCTTTCCACACATTCCACAACACACCACGTCGTCTTTCATAGACCCACCTGCTGATATGTCCACTCCCAAAGAATTGTATCATCAGCAAAAAACAACTATTAAACTCCAGCTTTGTATCAGATCCAACATCTTTTAATCCCACTCCCCTTCCCAGCACCCTGGCATTCACTTTACAACCCCACCTATATGTTAAAGAACCATGGTGACATCACACATCCCTGTTTAAGTCCTATTTCCACTGGAAAATAGTTCTTCACCCTCCTACATACCCTATCCTGAGCCTCACTCTACATAAAAACTCTCTTAGTTGCTTTTAGTAACCTACCTCCTATTCCATACATCTGTAACATCTATTATATGGTTCTCCTATATATTATCCTTTCCTAAATTCATAACTGGAACAAACCGATCGTTATTTTATCTAAGTATTGCTCACCACTTATATGTTTCATTCTAAACACTCGGTCTACACACACACATAATATTTACTATGTATATATATATATATATATATGCCGTGCCATTTAGGTAAAACTTGCTATTTTGGCTTAAATAGCAACGCTCATCTTGCCATGTAAGGCAAGCGAAAATTTATGTATGTAATAATTTCGCAAAAATCATTCTGAACCTAACGAAAAAAGTATATTTCATTGTGTTTGCTTATTATTAAATTATTGTAAACGTATCTAAAATATATTTAGTTGGGTTAGGCTAAATTAAATTGCGCTTGTTATAAGGTTAGGTAAGTTTTCAAAGTTTCTCTTGGTACAAAATTATAAATTTTTACATTAACATAAATTAAAAAAAATATATCTTTAAACGTATAAGAGAAAATTTTAGAAAGGACTTAATTTTAAATGAGTTCTTGCTAATTGACCAGTTTTACCTATTAGGCACGACATTATATATATATATATATATATATATATATATATATATATATATATTAATTAATTAATTAATTACAAACAAGAGGTCTTAATTCACAAAGTTAATCAAACAAATCTAAGTAAGAGTATCATTTGTTAAGGCAAGAAGGGAAAATTCTCGCTGAGGGAGGAATATTGGAGAATAAATTCTAACTGGTGTCCTATCCTTTAGAGTAAACATTACACAAATTTGAGGTTCCTCCTCCGAAATACGTTCATATTTTCACAGTGAAGCATGAGCAAACACCCGAGATGCATAACACTAAGTACGTGTGTGTGTGTGTGTGTGTCTGCCTGTGGGTACGTGTACGCGACCAGTTGTGTTTGCAGGGGGTCGAGGCACGGTTCCTGGCCTAGCCTTTTACACTCGTAAATTGAGTTTCACCCTCCCTGAGTCCTGTCATACTTATCCTGGAAACTGTGTAATGGGTTTGCCTCCACCACATCTACCTCATTCCACTTCCACTTTAAGATGAAAAAAAATTATCTAACGTTTATATATGTGCCTGTGTACGTACATCTGTATGTGTACATGTACGTACGTGAACACGTGTGTGTGTTTACTCGTGTTGCAGGTGACTGAGTTCTGCTGAGCTGCTAAAAACGGTAAGGTTGCAATCATTTATTTTGGTTTGTGTAAGTTTTAATGTCACTTTTACTAACTAAATGGGTTTCCAAGCAATAACTGCAAAATGCCTCATCTTATCGTCTTCAACCCCTAAATGCTGCTATATTTAAGGGAAATTTTTGGATTCATCTTGGGCTGTATGGGTATCATTTTACCAATTTCATTAAAGAAACTGTGAAAGTTTAAATACTGGTGTTCATGAAATAATTACTCTCTCTCTCACCGGTGCGTCAAACCTTCAAGGCTGACGTGTCATACTAGGTAGAAACTTTGCGTAGTTACTGGACTATTTAAGGGCCAATTTACAAAGTTTTACTTCACACTTTAGCTGTCCTTGTATGGTCACTCATGTTAGAATTCCAGTTTCTGTGTAAACAAAGAAAGTCTTACAGGATTGTACAGAATATGAAATGGAATATTACGCAAGAGAAGAAAATTAAAAAATACTTAAAACTTATATTTTTATTCTTCCCAGAGTTTCATTTACAACTTCAGAATCTCATTTTCTTTTCTATCACTGATGAACTAAAACTTAAGGATGGTCGTGAAACTATCAGGATATTAAACCGCTCTTTTGTTAATTTTATAAAGCCATTCTTGAATTTGGGTTTAGTGCGATAACTTGAAAAAGCCTCTTCTGATCAACCTTAAAGTTTCAACGCTGCGTTATTCTTCTTAAAAAGTGACGATTCTTATGTAGGAGCCAATTTAGCCATTTTACTTTTAAATAATGTAATAGTTTTTTCCATAAAATAATTTTAGTGCCTCTTCTTCAAGACTTCCAGCTATAAAGACCAGTTCCTCTTATGGAAAGGAATGATGTCTTTAGTGGTTTAGTCTGTGTAGCTGCAAAGTTGTCACTTCATTAACATACTTAATAAACTTGGAACTATTGGAGTCTGTACACTGTCTAGAGAACTGGAAGTCTGTACACTACCTAGAGAATGCATTTTTAGGTCGGGTTCAAACGCCTAGCTGCAAGTTAGGTTAGGTAAGGTTTGTCAGAAAACAGGACAAGTGTTTCCTGACGCAGGTCTTAGTCATATGATAACCCACAGCTGGAGCTTTTAGCCAACTGACCGAGGCCTTCCGCTGGCTTACCCCTCCGCCACTTTAAAAATTATGGTTATTAGTTTTAGTGTTTCCTTCTCTACGAAAACTTCGCGTTGGTTTTAAGTTGTGTAAATTTAATTCGGCGATTTTATCAAATTGGATTCTGTGCAATAACTAGAAAATGGTTCGTCTGATCGAAATCAATCTTTAAACGCTGGAGTATCCTGGAAAAGATGAACCACATTTTACCCATTGGTAAGGGGAAACATCGTTAATAAAGGATGGCGTTATACTACATGTATCTTTTCTTCTCGTGTCGGTATTTGATTCCAGTCATCTCTGCCAGTCTATCTTGAAGAAAGGTTTAGAAATATTTTGGCCTGTGATATACTTTTGATAAGTTTCGAGAGTCTTTCTACTCCCGGAGCCCGGCCATGGTAGGTGAATGCCAGCTCTGACTGGCTTCAAGACTTGTTAATGGTCCAGGTAGGACCGTCATAAATTTAATTCTCCTAAATGTGGGCTATTTGTGAATGGCTATTTGTGAATTGCATTTTCTAACAAATCTCAATTTTTAGAATGCATATGCGAGTGCATGAGTGCGGGCATGTGCATGAGAGGGTGAAAATAGGGAAGAGGCGCGTGACAAAATGCAGGAATCTAGAAAATAAAGCAAGGAGCAAAAGTAATCAACTTCTTCCCACCAGATGTAAGAGGAATTACCAACAGACTGGTGACTAGAAAGTCATTTGACAATTTCCTGATCAACCGGGCTGTGGTGCCTACGCCTGGCTAGGTGCAGCTACCAACAACATCCTCAGTGATCAAGCCGTTAACCGGAAGGCTAGGTGTGGGACCTGGTCGCGGGAGCGATGACCCTCAAAACCATCTTAAAGTAACTTTCAGATAAACGGCAATATTTAAGAGCCTGGAGAATTATTTAGAGCCTGGAGCAATATTTAAGAATAAAATTGTATGGGAATTCATGAAAATTTTGCGAAGGCGATTTTGAAAATATCTGGCGTGAAATCTGAAAGTATCTGAAAGCGTGGAAACATATCTGATAGCGTGAGAACATACCTGAAAGCGTGAGAACATATCTGAAAGCGTGAGAACATATCTGAAAGCGTGGAGCATATCTGAAAGCGTGGGAACATATCTGAAAGCGTGGGAACATATATGAAAGCGTGGGAACATATATGAAAGCGTGTGAACATATATGAAAGCGTGAGAACATATATGAAAGCGTGGGAACATATCTGAAAGCGTGGGAACATATCTGAAAGCGTGAGAACGTGTATGAAAACGTGGGAATATCTGGAATGGTATGGAAAACTCGGCAAAGCCCTTGAAAACGTGTGTGAAAATATGCGAGAGAAAGAGAGGAGAGGGGAGGGAATGAGAGCGAAGGATCGGGAAGGCTTAGAGAGCGAGCGAGCGAGGAGAGAGAGAGAGAGAGAGAGAGAGAGAGAGAGAGAGAGAGATAGTTAAGGAGGGAAGCGAAAAGCACGATATAGGAAGAGGCTAGAGGAGTAGAAGATTGATTGATTACACTTTTTTTTCTTGCCTAACGTGCCAAAATGGATCATATATTTTGATGGCTGGTAAGTAGCGAAAAATCCTGACTCAGAAGAGACCCTATCAAACTCTGAATAAAATATGAGGACCCAGCGCCAGGCTGGTCATGGACCAGGCCGCGGGGGCGTTGACTCCCGGAACTCCCTCCAGGTAAATTGCAGGTAGGAACCTCACATGAGAGCTACCATACCTGATAACACTCACATGAGAGCTACCATGCCTGGTAACACTCACATGAGAGCTACCATACCTGGTAACACTCACATGAGAGCTACCATACCTGGTAACACTCACATGAGAGCTACCATACCTGGTAACACTCACATGAGAGCTACCATACCTGGTAACACTCACATGAGAGCTACCATACCTGGTAACACTCACATGAGAGCTACCATACCTGGTAACACTCACATGAGAGCTACCATACCTGGTAACACTCACATGAGCTACCATACCTGGTAACACTCATGAGCTACATACCTGGTAACACTCACATGAGAGCTACCATACCTGGTAACACTCACATGAGAGCTACCATGCCTGGTAACACTCACACGAGAGCTACCATGCCTGGTAACACTCACATGAGCTACCATGCCTGGTAACACTCACATGAGAGCTACCATACCTGGTAACACTCACATGAGCTACCATACCTGGTAACACTCACATGAGCTACCATACCTGGTAACACTCACATGAGATCTACCATACTTGGTAACACTCACATGAGAGCTACCATGCCTGGTAGCACTCACATGAGAGCTACCATGCCTGGTAACACTCACATGAGAGCTACCATGCCTGGTAACACTCACATGAGAGCTACCATGCCTGGTAACACTCACATGAGAGCTACCATGCCTGGTAACACTCACATGAGGCTACCATGCCTGGTAACACTCACATGAGAGCTACCATGCCGGGTAACACTCACATGAGAGCTACCATGCCTGGTAACACTCACATGAGGCTACCATGCCTGGTAACACTCACATGGAGCTACCATGCCTGGTAACACTCACATGAGCTACCATGCCTGGTAACACTCACATGAGAGCTACCATGCCTGGTAACACTCACATGAGAGCTACCATGCCTGGTAACACTCACATGAGAGCTACCATGCCTGGTAACACTCACATGAGAGCTACCATGCCTGGTAACACTCACATGAGAGCTACCATGCCTGGTAACACTCACATGAAAGATACTATACCTGCTAACACTACCACCTAAAATAAACGCTATATAAAGTTTTAACAATTCACTACTAACCCACAAATTATATGAAAGACGACGACGTTTCGCCCACTACTGGGCCATTATTATGTTGAAAAAAAAGGTTGGATAAATTAGAACTTTTCAATTCCTTAAGTTTTTTTCCTTCTAATCTGCCACGTTGAGGTACCCACTTTCAACTACGTAATACTAACCTTAATACCTTCACTTACCAATATATCACCCCGGATATTTGGTCTAGGACCAGGCAACATAGACAATGACCCTAGCAACCTAGACAATGACCCTAGCAACCTAGACAATGACCCTAGCAACCTAGACAATGACCCTAGCAACCTAGACAATGACCCTAGCAACCTAGACAATGTCCCTAGCAACCTAGACAATGACCCTAGCAACCTAGACAATGACCCTAGCAACCTAGACAATGACCCTAGCAACCTAGACGATGACCCTAGCAACCTAGACATGAGCACCTAGCAATACCTAGAACGATGACCCTAGCAACCTAGACGATGACCCTAGCAACCTAGACGATGACCCTAGCAACCTAGACGATGACCCTAGCAATCTAGACGATGACCCTAGCAACCTAGACGATGACCCTAGCAACCTAGACGATGACCCTAGCAACCTAGACGATGACCCTAGCAACCTAGACAATGACCCTAACAGACTCGACTAGAAGCGAGACGCTAGCATAGACAATACCTTAATAGACAATGATAGAATAACATGACCTACAACCTAGAGATGGACCCTAGCAATCGACAGAAGGTACGCACTAGTAACATACGTAATCCCATACTAGGTAAGACAGTATCCTCACACTAGGAATGATGGACAGTATCCTGCACACTACGGTAACACTGGACAGTATCCTGCACACTACGGTAACACTGGACAGTATCCTGCACACTACGGTAACACTGGACAGCATCCTGCACACTACGGTAACACTGGACAGTATCCTGCATACTACGGTAACACTGGACAGTATCCTGCACACTACGGTAACACTGGACAGCATCCTGCACACTACGGTAACACTGGACAGCATCCTGCACACTACGGTAACACTGGACAGTATCCTGCACACTACGGTAACACTGGACAGCATCCTGCACACTACGGTAACACTGGACAGCATCCTGCACACTACGGTAACACTGGACAGTATCATACACACTACGGTAACACTGGACAGCATCCTGCACACTACGGTAACACTGGACAGTATCCTGCACACTACGGTAACACTGGACAGCATCCTGCACACTACGGTAACACTGGACAGTATCCTGCACACTACGGTAACACTGGACAGTATCCTGCACACTACGGTAACACTGGACAGCATCCTGCACACTACGGTAACACTGGACAGCATCCTGCACACTACGGTAACACTGGACAGCATCCTGCACACTACGGTAACACTGGACAGCATCCTTGGAAAGTACTCGAGGGCCTGGTCCCAAATCTGCACACTGCCATAACAACATACTGGAGTGAGAGATATGGGAGAAAGTGTAAAATAAACACAGTGAAGAGCAGGGGTGCGGTGGGGACAATACGGGAGCACTGTATTAACATCCGGGGTCCCAGACTATTCAACATCTTACCAGAAGATATTCGAAACATCGCTGGAACCAGTGTAGAAGCCTTCAAGAGGAAACTGGACAAGTATCTTCACCAGGTGCCAGATCAACCAGGCTGTGATGGATATGTGGGGCAGCGGGCCTCCAGCAGCAACAGCCTGGTTGACCAGGCAAGCACCAGACGAGCCTGGCCCATGGCCGGGCTCAGAGAGTAGATACTCTCGAAACTCTTCAAAGGTATATCAAAGGTATATCCTGCACACAGCAGTAACACTGGACAGTATCCTACAAACTATAGGAATATTGGATAGTGCTGAGTGCACCACGTACGTTATATATTTACTCTCAGTACACAAGACCAACCGCTGATCGTGCAGTGGATTTTCCCAGCTGTAAGAGAAGATGGCCAGAATCACCTACTGGCAGCATCCAGCTCTAGATGGCTAAGTGACCAGTAAATGTGTTGCTGCCGCTCTAGTTCGGAGTGGGTTGGTGGGCCCACTCAATTACCTCATTTGTGGTAAACGTTTCAACCAGCCAGACCCACTCAAGCCAGCAGCTGGTTCACACTTCATTGTGACTACTGCCTTTCTGATGTATTCGTCTGCTTTTAGTGTTAAATATTATTCCGTCTTGTGCTGAAACTCTTGCATGCGTATTATATTGTATATATATGTCGTGCCGAATAGGTAAAACTTGCGATTTTGGCTTAAATAGCAACGCTCTTCTTGTTGAATAAGCAAGCGAAAATTTGTGTATGCAATAATTTCGCAAAAATCATTCTGAACCTAACGAACAAAATATATTTCACTGCGTTTCTTTATTAAATTATTGTAAACTTATCTAAAATATATTTAGTTGGATTACGCTAAATTAAATTGTTATAATTGTTTGTTATAATAAGGTTAGGCAAGTTTTCTAAGGTTCTTTTGGTACAATTTTTTAATATTTACATTAACATAAATCTTTAACCGTATAAGAGAAAATTTTAGAAAGGACTTAATTTTAAACCAGTTCTTGCTAACTGACCAGTTTTACCTGGACATTATTTATATATATATATATATATATATATATATATATATATATATATATATATATATATATATATATATATATATGTTGCGAGAGGCAGAAGGACCTGCTCTAAACCCATGTTGCCCTGGATTGTGCAATTGTTGGGAGTCCAAGTGGTTTGAAGTCCTGCTTCTCAGAATATATATAATGTGTAGATAATTTGTGATACATTACTAACAATTAAATATTTTTTTCTTTAGTAATTGTCTTTTATTGCTTGTGATGAGCTTCATGGGAGAGGCTTGCTGGTATATGTTAAATGAATTCAACTTCCATGAAGGGGGTGAAATGCTCTTGTCTACAGTCCGTGCAGGTGATAAAATTAAGAGTACTAGTGTCGCATTACTAATTGTTAGTAATGTATCACAAATTATCTACACATTATATATATTCCAAGAAGCAGGATTGCATACCACTTGGACTCCCAACAACTGCACAATCCAGGGCAACATGGGTTCAGAGCAGGTCTCTCCTGCCTCTCGCAACTATTGGACCACTATGATATGGTCTTGGATGCACTGGAAAACAAACAGAATGCAGATGTAGTATACACAGATTTTGCAAAAGCTTTTGACAAATCCGATCATGGTGTAATAGCACACAAAATGCGTCCTAAAGGGATAATTGGCAAAGTAGGCAGATGGATATTCAACTTTCTAACCAATCGAACACAGAGTAGCAGTAAACAGAGTTAAATCGGAAGCTGCCATAGTGAAGAGTTCTGTTCCACAAGGCACAGTACTCGCCCCTATCCTGTTCCTCATTCTCATATCAGACATAGACAGAGATGTAAACCATAACACTGTATCATCCTTTGCAGACGATACTAGGATCTGCATGAGTGTCATCCACTGAGGACACTGCAAATCTCCAAGTTTTCAATGGGCAACGGAGAACAATATGATGTTCAATGAAGACAAATTCCAACTACTCCGTTATGGAAAACTGGAGGAAATAATAGCTAGGACTGAGTATATTACAAACTCTGATCACACAATAGAGCGGAAAAGTAATGTGAAGGACCTGGAAGTGGTAATGTCTGAGGATCTCACCTTTAAGGATGACAACAGTGCCACTATCACATCTGCGAGGAAACTGATAGGATGGATAATGAGAACATTCAAGACAAGAGATGCCAAGCCAATGATAATCCTTTTTAAATGACTTTTTCTCAATGCAGGTGAAATTGCAGATCTAGACAATGTACAGAGAATCTTTACTGCATATATAAGTTCCATCAAACAATTTAACTACTGGGAACGCTTGGAATCACTTGACTTGTACTCACTGGAGCGCAGGCGAGAGAGATACATCATAATCTACACCTTGAAGATCCTGGAGGGACTGGTCCCTCCCAGTGAAAAGTAGGGGCGCCATTAGTACACTAAGAGAAAACACAATAAGTGTCTGGGGCCCAAGACTGTTTACCAGCCTCCCACCAGCTATAAGGGGAATTACCAATAGACCTCTGGTTGTCTTCACGAGGGAGCTGGACAGATACCTAAAGTCAGTACCGGATCAGCCGGGCTGTGGTTCGTACGTTGGACTACGTGCGGCCAGCAGTAACACCCTCGTTGATCAGGCCCTGATCCACCAGGAGGCCTGGTCATGGACCGGGCCGCGGGAGCGTTGATCCCGGAATACCCTCCAGGTAGGTAAATGGATCTAAGCAGGAGTCTACGGGTAGAGCTGCATCTGGTCTAGTCACCTCCCTAGATAACAACGACAGGAACTATCTTGAGTCAGACATACGAATTAACAACTAGGCTTCTGTCTTCCAAACTGATAGTCTGCCATCCTAATGGCACTACAGAAGTTAACTTACGACACTGAGTTTCACTATTACTGAATCTACATCACTCATGACTCACATAATGACTAACAACATACTCATTCCCAGGACACTATCCTACACTATAGTAACACTGGACAGTATCATACACACTACAGTAACACTGGACAGTATCATACACACTACAGTAATCCTGGACAGTATCATACACACTACAGTAACCCTGGACAGTATCATACACACTACAGTACCTGGACAGTATCATACACACTACAGTAACCCTGGACAGTATCATACACACTACAGTAATCCTGGACAGTATCATACACACTACAGTAACCCTGGACAGTATCATACACACTACAGTACCTGGACAGTATCATACACACTACAGTAACCCTGGACAGTATCATACACACTACAGTAACCCTGGACAGTATCATACACACTACAGTAACCCTAGACAGTATCATACACACTACAGTAACACTGGACAGTATCATACACACTACAGTAACCCTGGACAGTATCATACACACTACAGTAACCCTAGACAGTATCATACACACTACAGTAACCCTGGACAGTATCATACACACTACAGTAACCCTAGACAGTATCATACACACTACAGTACCTGGACAGTATCATACACACTACAGTAACCCTGGACAGTATCATACACACTACAGTAACACTGGACAGTATCATACACACTACAGTAACCCTGGACAGTATCATACACACTACAGTAACCCTGGACAGTATCATACACACTACAGTAACCCTGGACAGTATCATACACACTACAGTAACCCTGGACAGTATCATACACACTACAGTAACCCTGGACAGTATCATACACACTACAGTAACCCTGGACAGTATCATACACACTACAGTAACCCTAGACAGTATCATACACACTACAGTAACCCTGGAAAGTATCATACACACTACAGTAACCCTGGACAGTATCATACACACTACAGTAACCCTGGATAGTATCATACACACTACAGTAACCCTGGACAGTATCATACACACTACAGTAACCCTAGACAGTATCATACACACTACAGTACCTGGCCAGTATCATACACACTACAGTAACCCTGGACAGTATCATACACACTACAGTAACCTTAGACAGTATCATACACACTACAGTAATCCTGGACAGTATCATACACACTACAGTAACCCTGGACAGTATCATACACACTACAGTACCTGGACAGTATCATACACACTACAGTAACCCTGGACAGTATCATACACACTACAGTAACCCTGGACAGTATCATACACACTACAGTAACCCTAGACAGTATCATACACACTACAGTAACACTGGACAGTATCATACACACTACAGTAACCCTGGACAGTATCATACACACTACAGTACCTGGACAGTATCATACACACTACAGTAACCCTGGACAGTATCATACACACTATAGTAACCCTGGACAGTATCATACACACTACAGTAACCCTGGACAGTATCATACACACTACAGTAACCCTGGACAGTATCATACACACTACAGTAACCCTAGACAGTATCATACACACTACAGTAACCCTGGACAGTATCATACACACTACAGTAACCCTAGACAGTATCATACACACTACAGTAACCCTGGACAGTATCATACACACTACAGTAACCCTGGACAGTATCATACACACTACAGTAACCCTAGACAGTATCATACACACTACAGTAACCCTGGACAGTATCATACACACTACAGTAACCCTAGACAGTATCATACACACTACAGTAACCCTGGACAGTATCATACACACTACAGTAACCCTGGACAGTATCATACACACTACAGTAACCCTGGACAGTATCATACACACTACAGTAACCCTGGACAGTATCATACACACTACAGTAACCCTGGACAGTATCATACACACTACAGTAACCCTGGACAGTATCATACACACTACAGTAACCCTGGACAGTATCATACACACTACAGTAACCCTGGACAGTATCATACACACTACAGTAACCCTGGACAGTATCCTGCACACTACGGTAACACTGGACAGCATCCTGCACACTACGGTAACACTGGACAGCATCCTGCACACTACGGTAACACTGGACAGTATCCTGCACACTACGGTAACACTGGACAGCATCCTGCACACTACGGTAACACTGGACAGTATCCTGCACACTACGGTAACACTGGACAGTATCCTGCACACTACGGTAACACTGGACAGCATCCTGCACACTACGGTAACACTGGACAGCATCCTGCACACTACGGTAACACTGGACAGCATCCTGCACACTACGGTAACACTGGACAGCATCCTTGGAAAGTACTCGAGGGCCTGGTCCCAAATCTGCACACTGCCATAACAACATACTGGAGTGAGAGATGGGAGAAAGTGTAAAATAAACACAGTGAAGAGCAGGGGTGCGGTGGGGACAATACGGGAGCACTGTATTAACATCCGGGGTCCCAGACTATTCAACATCTTACCAGAAGATATTCGAAACATCGCTGGAACCAGTGTAGAAGCCTTCAAGAGGAAACTGGACAAGTATCTTCACCAGGTGCCAGATCAACCAGGCTGTGATGGATATGTGGGGCAGCGGGCCTCCAGCAGCAACAGCCTGGTTGACCAGGCAAGCACCAGACGAGCCTGGCCCATGGCCGGGCTCAGAGAGTGATACTCGAAACTCTTCAAAGGTATATCCTGCACACAGCAGTAACACTGGACAGTATCCTACAAACTATAGGAATATTGGATAGTGCTGAGTGCACCACGTACGTTATATATTTACTCTCAGTACACAAGACCAACCGCTGATCGTGCAGTGGATTTTCCCAGCTGTAAGAGAAGATGGCCAGAATCACCTACTGGCAGCATCCAGCTCTAGATGGCTAAGTGACCAGTAAATGTGTTGCTGCCGCTCTAGTTCGGAGTGGGTTGGTGGGCCCACTCAATTACCTCATTTGTGGTAAACGTTTCAACCAGCCAGACCCACTCAAGCCAGCAGCTGGTTCACACTTCATTGTGACTACTGCCTTTCTGATGTATTCGTCTGCTTTTAGTGTTAAATATTATTCCGTCTTGTGCTGAAACTCTTGCATGCGTATTATATTGTATATATATGTCGTGCCGAATAGGTAAAACTTGCGATTTTGGCTTAAATAGCAACGCTCTTCTTGTTGAATAAGCAAGCGAAAATTTGTGTATGCAATAATTTCGCAAAAATCATTCTGAACCTAACGAACAAAATATATTTCACTGCGTTTCTTTATTAAATTATTGTAAACTTATCTAAAATATATTTAGTTGGATTACGCTAAATTAAATTGTTATAATTGTTTGTTATAATAAGGTTAGGCAAGTTTTCTAAGGTTCTTTTGGTACAATTTTTTTAATATTTACATTAACATAAATCTTTAACCGTATAAGAGAAAATTTTAGAAAGGACTTAATTTTAAACCAGTTCTTGCTAACTGACCAGTTTTACCTGGACATTATTTATATATATATATATATATATATATATATATATATATATATATATATATATATATATATATATATATATATATATATATATATATATATATAGTTGCGAGAGGCAGAAGCGACCTGCTCTAAACCCATGTTGCCCTGGATTGTGCAATTGTTGGGAGTCCAAGTGGTTTGAAGTCCTGCTTCTCAGAATATATATAATGTGTAGATAATTTGTGATACATTACTAACAATTAAATATTTTTTCTTTAGTAATTGTCTTTTATTGCTTGTGATGAGCTTCATGGGAGAGGCTTGCTGGTATATGTTAAATGAATTCAACTTCCATGAAGGGGGTGAAATGCTCTTGTCTACAGTCCGTGCAGGTGATAAAATTAAGAGTACTAGTGTCGCATTACTAATTGTTAGTAATGTATCACAAATTATCTACACATTATATATATTCCAAGAAGCAGGATTGCATACCACTTGGACTCCCAACAACTGCACAATCCAGGGCAACATGGGTTCAGAGCAGGTCTCTCCTGCCTCTCGCAACTATTGGACCACTATGATATGGTCTTGGATGCACTGGAAAACAAACAGAATGCAGATGTAGTATACACAGATTTTGCAAAAGCTTTTGACAAATCCGATCATGGTGTAATAGCACACAAAATGCGTCCTAAAGGGATAATTGGCAAAGTAGGCAGATGGATATTCAACTTTCTAACCAATCGAACACAGAGTAGCAGTAAACAGAGTTAAATCGGAAGCTGCCATAGTGAAGAGTTCTGTTCCACAAGGCACAGTACTCGCCCCTATCCTGTTCCTCATTCTCATATCAGACATAGACAGAGATGTAAACCATAACACTGTATCATCCTTTGCAGACGATACTAGGATCTGCATGAGTGTCATCCACTGAGGACACTGCAAATCTCCAAGTTTTTCAATGGGCAACGGAGAACAATATGATGTTCAATGAAGACAAATTCCAACTACTCCGTTATGGAAAACTGGAGGAAATAATAGCTAGGACTGAGTATATTACAAACTCTGATCACACAATAGAGCGGAAAAGTAATGTGAAGGACCTGGAAGTGGTAATGTCTGAGGATCTCACCTTTAAGGATGACAACAGTGCCACTATCACATCTGCGAGGAAACTGATAGGATGGATAATGAGAACATTCAAGACAAGAGATGCCAAGCCAATGATAATCCTTTTAAATGACTTTTCTCAATGCAGGTGAAATTGCAGATCTAGACAATGTACAGAGAATCTTTACTGCATATATAAGTTCCATCAAACAATTTAACTACTGGGAACGCTTGGAATCACTTGACTTGTACTCACTGGAGCGCAGGCGAGAGAGATACATCATAATCTACACCTTGAAGATCCTGGAGGGACTGGTCCCTCCCAGTGAAAAGTAGGGGCGCCATTAGTACACTAAGAGAAAACACAATAAGTGTCTGGGGCCCAAGACTGTTTACCAGCCTCCCACCAGCTATAAGGGGAATTACCAATAGACCTCTGGTTGTCTTCACGAGGGAGCTGGACAGATACCTAAAGTCAGTACCGGATCAGCCGGGCTGTGGTTCGTACGTTGGACTACGTGCGGCCAGCAGTAACACCCTCGTTGATCAGGCCCTGATCCACCAGGAGGCCTGGTCATGGACCGGGCCGCGGGAGCGTTGATCCCCGGAATACCCTCCAGGTAGGTAAATGGATCTAAGCAGGAGTCTACGGGTAGAGCTGCATCTGGTCTAGTCACCTCCCTGGATAACAACGACAGGAACTATCTTGAGTCAGACATACGAATTAACAACTAGGCTTCTGTCTTCCAAACTGATAGTCTGCCATCCTAATGGCACTACAGAAGTTAACTTACGACACTGAGTTTCACTATTACTGAATCTACATCACTCATGACTCACATAATGACTAACAACATACTCATTCCCAGGACACTATCCTACACTATAGTAACACTGGACAGTATCATACACACTACAGTAACACTGGACAGTATCATACACACTACAGTAATCCTGGACAGTATCATACACACTACAGTAACCCTGGACAGTATCATACACACTACAGTACCTGGACAGTATCATACACACTACAGTAACCCTGGACAGTATCATACACACTACAGTAATCCTGGACAGTATCATACACACTACAGTAACCCTGGACAGTATCATACACACTACAGTACCTGGACAGTATCATACACACTACAGTAACCCTGGACAGTATCATACACACTACAGTAACCCTGGACAGTATCATACACACTACAGTAACCCTAGACAGTATCATACACACTACAGTAACACTGGACAGTATCATACACACTACAGTAACCCTGGACAGTATCATACACACTACAGTAACCCTAGACAGTATCATACACACTACAGTAACCCTGGACAGTATCATACACACTACAGTAACCCTAGACAGTATCATACACACTACAGTACCTGGACAGTATCATACACACTACAGTAACCCTGGACAGTATCATACACACTACAGTAACACTGGACAGTATCATACACACTACAGTAACCCTGGACAGTATCATACACACTACAGTAACCCTGGACAGTATCATACACACTACAGTAACCCTGGACAGTATCATACACACTACAGTAACCTGGACAGTATCATACACACTACAGTAACCCTGGACAGTATCATACACACTACAGTAACCTGGACAGTATCATACACACTACAGTAACCTAGACAGTATCATACACACTACAGTAACCCTGGAAAGTATCATATACACTACAGTAACCTGGACAGTATCATACACACTACAGTAACCCTGGATAGTATCATACACACTACAGTAACCCTGGACAGTATCATACACACTACAGTAACCCTAGACAGTATCATACACACTACAGTACCTGGCCAGTATCATACACACTACAGTAACCCTGGACAGTATCATACACACTACAGTAACCTTAGACAGTATCATACACACTACAGTAATCCTGGACAGTATCATACACACTACAGTAACCCTGGACAGTATCATACACACTACAGTACCTGGACAGTATCATACACACTACAGTAACCCTGGACAGTATCATACACACTACAGTAACCCTGGACAGTATCATACACACTACAGTAACCCTAGACAGTATCATACACACTACAGTAACACTGGACAGTATCATACACACTACAGTAACCCTGGACAGTATCATACACACTACAGTACCTGGACAGTATCATACACACTACAGTAACCCTGGACAGTATCATACACACTATAGTAACCCTGGACAGTATCATACACACTACAGTAACCCTGGACAGTATCATACACACTACAGTAACCCTGGACAGTATCATACACACTACAGTAACCCTAGACAGTATCATACACACTACAGTAACCCTGGACAGTATCATACACACTACAGTAACCTAGACAGTATCATACACACTACAGTAACCCTGGACAGTATCATACACACTACAGTAACCCTGGACAGTATCATACACACTACAGTAACCTAGACAGTATCATCACACTACAGTAACACTGGACAGTATCATACACACTACAGTAACCCTAGACAGTATCATACACACTACAGTAACCCTGGACAGTATCATACACACTACAGTAACCCTGGACAGTATCATACACACTACAGTAACCCTGGACAGTATCATACACACTACAGTAACCCTGGACAGTATCATACACACTACAGTAACCCTGGACAGTATCATACACACTACAGTAACCCTGGACAGTATCATACACACTACAGTAACCCTGGACAGTATCATACACACTACAGTACCTGGACAGTATCATACACACTACAGTAACCCTGGACAGTATCATACACACTACAGTAACACTGGACAGTATCATACACACTACAGTAACACTGGACAGTATCATACACACTACAGTAACACTGGACAGTATCATACACACTTCAGTAACACTGGACAGTATCATACACACTACAGTAACACTGGACAGTATCATACACACTACAGTAACACTGGACAGTATCATACAAACTACAGTAACAGTGGACAGTATCATACACACTACAGTAACAGTGGACAGTATCGTACACACTACAGTAACCCTAGACAGTATCATACACACTACAGTACCTGGACAGTATCATACACACTACAGTAACACTGGACAGTATCATACACACTACAGTAACCCTAGACAGTATCATACACACTACAGTAACGCTGGACAGTATCATACACACTACAGTAACCCTAGACAGTATCATACACACTACAGTACCCCTGGACAGTATCATACACACTACAGTAACCCTAGACAGTATCATACACACTACAGTAACCCTAGACAGTATCATACACACTACAGTAACCCTGGACAGTATCATACACACTACAGTAACCCTAGACAGTATCATACACACTACAGTAACCCTGGACAGTATCATAAAACTACAGTAACCCTAGACAGTATCATACACACTACAGTAACCTAGACAGTATCATACACACTACAGTAACCCTGGACAGTATCATACACACTACAGTAACCTAGACAGTATCATACACACTACAGTAACCCTGGACAGTATCATACACACTACAGTAACCCTGGACAGTATCATACACACTACAGTAACCCTGGACAGTATCATACACACTACAGTAACCCTGGACAGTATCACACACACTACAGTAACCCTGGACAGTATCATACACACTACAGTAACCCTGGACAGTATCATATACACTACAGTAACCCTGGACAGTATCATACACACTACAGTAACACTGGACAGTATCATACACAAAATATAAGGTGCACCAGCATTAGAAAGATCATACACACTTTAATTTTAAAACTCATCATACAGTCATTAGCTTAGTAAGAACTTATGAATAAATTTACTGGCGTCACCAGGTTTCATATACATATACTATTATATATATATATATATATATATATATATATATATATATATATATATATATATATATATATATATATATATATATATATATATATGTCGTGCCGATTAGGTAAAACTTGCGATTTTGGCTTAAATAGCAACGCTCACCTTGCCATATAGGACAAGTGAAAATTCGTGTATGCAATAATTTCGCCAAAATCATTCTGAACATAACGAAAAAAATATATTTCATTGTGTTTGTTTATTATTAATGTTAACGTATCTAAAATATATTTAGTTGGGTTAGGCTAAATTAAATTGCGCTTGTTGTAATAAGGTTAGGTAGGTTTTCAAAGTTTCTCTTGGTACAAAATTATAAATTCTTACATTAACATAAATGAAAAAAATATATATCTTTAAACGTATAAGAGAAAATTTTAGAAAGGACTTAATTTTAGATGAGTTCTTGCTAATTGACCAGTTTTACCTAATCGGCACGACATAATATATTAATGCATCCACGAAATAGTGGTTTTAAGCAATTAATAATACTGCGACTGGCCGGGAATCGAACCTCCGACTCTTTAGCACTCCTCGTCAGATGCCCATGAATGCATTACCGTGTGTACCGCTGGTGAAGACTGGTATTCCAGACGAGAGGAGAATGAAATTAGTCCTGTAGCTTCCATGGCCACGTATGTGTTGGCATCAAGGGTGACATGTCCAGTGGTACTGGCCACCTGATGTTTGAAGCACTGATGGCCAAGTGGATTAATGCGTCTCGGATTTCTGGCTTCCCACGAGGGTGCTGAAGGATCAGGGGTTCGATTCATGGTCAGCCACAATGTATATATATTATACATTGTGTGTTGTGTGTGTGTATTGTATGTGTGTGTGTGTGTATTGTGTGTGTGTGTATTGTGTGTGTGTGTATTGTGTGTGTGTATTGTGTGTGTGTGTGTGTGTATGTGTGTGTGTGTGTGTGTATGTGTGTATTGTGTGTGTGTGTGTTGTGTGTGTGTGTTGTGTATGTGTGTTGTGTATGTGTATGTGTGTGTTGTGTATGTGTGTGTTGTGTGTGTGTGTGTGTGTTGTGTGTGTGTGTGTTGTGAGTGTGTTGTGAGTGTGTGTTGTGAGTGTGTGTTGTGAGTGTGTGTTGTGAGTGTGTGTTGTGAGTGTGTGTTGTGAGTGTGTGTGTGTGTGTGTGTGTGTGTGTGTGTGTGTGTGTGTGTGTGTGTGTGTGTGTGTGTGTGTGTGTGTGTGTGTGTGTGTGTGTGTGTGTGTGTGTGTGTGTGTGTGGTGTTGCGTGGCGAGGTGTCAGAGTGGGCGCCTGTGACGAGTGGGGTTCCACAGGGGTCAGTCCTGGGACCGGTGCTGTTTCTGGTATTTGTGAACATGACGGAAGGAGTAGACTCCGAAGTGTCTCTGTTTGCAGATGATTTTAAGTTGACGAGAATTCAATCGGACGAGGACCAGGCAGAACTACAAAGGGATCTAGACAGGCTGCAAGCCTGGTCCAGCAACTGGCTCCTGGAATTAAACCGCACCAAGTGCAAAGTCATGAAGATTGGGGAAGGGCAAAGAAGACCTCAGACGGAGTACAGTCTAGGGGGCCAGAGACTACAAACCTCACTCAAGGAAAAAAATCTTGGGGTGAGTATAACACCAGCCACATCTCCTGAGGCGCACATCAACCAAATAACTGCTGCAGCATACGGGCGCCTAGCAAACCTAAGAACAGCATTCCGACATCTTAATAATGAATTGTTAAGGACCCTGTACACTGTGTACGTTAGGCCCATATTGGAGTATGCAGCACCAGTTTGGAACCCACACCTAGCCAATCACGTAAAGAAACTAGAGAAAGTGCAAAGTTTGCAACAAGACTAGTCCCGGAGCTAAGGGGTATGCCCTACGAGGAGAGGTTATGGGAAATCGACCTGACTACACTGGAGGACACGAGAGATAGAGAGGACAAACGACATATAAAATACTGAGAGGAATTGACAAGGTGGACAGAGACAGAATGTTCCAGAGATGGGACACAACAACAAGAGGTCACAGTTGGAAGTTGAAGATTCAGATGAATCACAGGGATGTTAGGAAGTATTTCTTCAGTCACATAGTGGTCAGGAAGTGGAATAGTTTGGGAAGCGATGTAGTGGAGGCAGGATCCATACATAGCTTTAAGAAGAGGTATGATAAAGCTCATGAAGCGGGAAGCGTGACCCAGTAGCGGCCAGTGAAGAGGCGGGGCCAGGAGCTATGACTCGTCCCCTGGAACCACAACTAGGTGAGTACAACTAGGTGAGGACACACACACACACGTGCACTCTGTCTAGTCAGATTTTATGCAAATACTCTTAAAAAAAATTCAGGGAAGTCGTCAAAATGTTTTTTTTTCACTAATTTGGACAAACTGATTCCAAAAACAGCTGTTACCAACCTGACCTGTGAGTATCTTACTGACAAAGAGAATGAAATGTGCTCTATTTTTAATAATTATTTTCTCTCGGTTTTCACTCAGGAAGACACTAATAATATCCCAAGAATTAGGTATTTTAGTGGGCCTGAAGAAGATAAATTATGTAGTATCACAGTCACTAGCGAAATGGTTATCAAACAGATAGACCGTTTGAAGCAAAATAAATCGCCAGGCCCTGATGAGCTTTTTCAAGGGTTCTTAAGGAATGCAAATTGAACTCTGTGAACCCTTAACTATCATTTTTAACCTATCTCTTCAAACAGGTGTAGTGCCGGATACGTGGAAGATGGCTAATGTAATTCCTATTTTTAAAGCAGGGGACAAGTCGTTACCATCAAATTACCGCCCAATAAGTCTAACATCAATTGTAGGCAAATTACTAGAGTCGATTATAGCGGATAACATAAGAAGCCATCTCGATAGGCATAATTTGATTAATGATACTCAGCATGGATTCACCAGGGGCCGTTCCTGCCTAACTAATTTATTATTTTTTTCAGTAAGGCTTTTGAGGCAGTTGATAATGATAAAGAATTCGATATTGTTTATTTGGATTTTAGTAAGGCTTTTGATAGAGTACCACATCAGAGACTGTTAAAGAAAGTGGCTGCTCATGGCATTGGG
>WNWK01025257.1:0-28756 GCA_009830355.1 Cherax destructor
AGAGCCCAATTTTTTACTGTGTACTATTGCCTCAACTAAAAACGCATCTAATTTGAACAACCCATCACTGATGTTGTATAATGAATGATTATCATGCCTAATAATTTGCCAATTCTACAATATTCCTTTCAAGCCCAAGAGGAACAACGGAAGATGACCCTTTATGTCAATTTGCTGGGTTATTACAAGCTCTAATATGGTTGAAAATCACGTTCGACTCCTGTGTTTATATAACTTTGTGGCCATCTTCCTTGTAGTTACAGATGCCTCCCTCTTCAAATGAGTTTATTCTAATGAGCCCCGTTTTCGTTTGTATAACTTTTATAAGTTATTTTATTATTAACAATCGGCCGATTCCCACCAAGGCAGGGGCCTGAAAAAGAAAAACTTTCATCATCATTCACTCCATCACTGTCTTGCCAGAAGGGTGCTTTACACTACAGTTATAAAACTGCAACATTAACACCCCTCCTTCAGAGTGCCGGCACTGTACTTCCATCTCCAGAACTCAAGTCCGGCCTGCCGGTTTCCCTGAATCCCTTCATAAATGTTACTTTGCTCACACTCCAACAGCCGTCAGTATTAAAAAACCATATGCCTCCATTCCACTCCTATCAAATACGCTCACACATGCTTGCTGGAAGTCCAAGCCCCTCGCACACAAAACTTCCTTTACCCCCTCCCTCCAACCTTTCCTAGGCCGACCCCTACCCCGCCTTCCCTCCACACAGATTTATACACTCCGAAGTCACTCTGTCTCGTTCCATTCTCTCTACATGTCCAAACCACCTCAACAACCCCTCCTCAGCTCTCTGGACAATCGTTTTGGTAATCCCGCACCTCCTCCTAATTTCCAAACTCCGAATTCTCTGATTATATTCACACCACACATTGACCTCAGACATGACATCTCCACTGCCTCCAGCCTTCTCCTCGTTGCAACATTCATCACCCATGCTTCACACCCATATAAGAGCGTTGGTATAACTATACTCTATACATTCCCCTCTTTACTTCCATGGACAAGGTTCTTTGTCTCCACAGACTCCGAAGTGCTCCACTCACCTTTCCCTCATCAATTCTATGATTCACCTCATCCTTCATAGACCCATCCGCCGACATGTCCACTCCCAAATATCTGAATACATTCACCTCCTCCATACTCTCTCCCTCCAATCTGATATCCAATCTTTCGTCACCTATTCTTTTTGTTATCCTCATCACCTTACTCTTTCCTATATTCACTTTCAATTTTCTTCTTTTACACACCCTACCAAATTCATCCACCAACCTCTGCAGCTCTTCAGAATCTCCCAAAGCACAGTGTCATCAGCAAAAAGCAACTGTGACAACTCCCACTTTGTATTTGCTTCTTTATCTTTTAGACCAACACCTTTTGCCAAGACCCTTGCATTCACTTCTCTTACAACCCCATCTATAAATATATTGAACAACCACGGTGACATCACACATCCTTGTCTAAGGCCCACTTTTACTGGGAAATAGTCCCCTTCCCTTCTACACACTCTAACCTGAGCCTCACTATCCTCATAAAAACTCTTCACTGCTTTCAGTAACCTTCCTCCTATTCCATACACCTGCAACATCTGCCACATTGCCCCTATCTACCTATCATACGCCTTTTCCAAATCCATAAATGCCACAAAAACATCTTTACCCTTATCCAAATACTGTTCACCATATGTTTCACTGTAAACACTTGGTCTACACACCCCCTACCTTTCCTAAAGCCCCTTGTTCATCTGCTATCCTGCTTTCTGTTTTACTCTTAATTCTTTCAATAATAACTCTACCATACACTTTACCAGGTACACTCAACAGACTTATTCCCCTATAATTTTTGCACTCTCTTTTGTCCCCTTTGCCTTTATACAAAGGAACAATACACGCTCTCTGCCAATCCCTAGGTACCTTACCCTCTTCCATACATTTATTAAATAATAGCACCAACCACTCCAAAATTATATCCCCACCTGCTTTTAACATTTCTATCTTTATCCCATCAATCCCAGCTGCCTTACCCCTTTCATTCTACCCACTGCTTCACGAACTTCCCTACACCCACAACTGGCTCTTCCACACTCCTACAAGATGTTATTCCTCCTTGCCCTACACACGAAATCACAGCTTCCTGTCTTCATCAACATTTAACAAATCCTCAAAATATTCTCTCCATCTTCCGATACCTCTAACTCTCCATTTAATAACTCTCCTCTCCTATTTTTAACTGTCAAATCCATTTGTTCTCTAGGCTTCCTCAACTTATTAATCTCATTCCAAAACTTTTTCTTATTTTCAACAAAATTTGCTGATAACATCTCACCCACTCTCTCATCTGCTCTCTTTTTACATTGCTTCACCACTCTTTTAACCTCTCTTTTCTCTCCATATACTCTTCCTCCTTGCATCACTTCTACTTTGTAAAAACCTCTCATATGCTAACTTTTTTTCCACCAATCGCTCCTCTTCCCTCCCGCACCCACTCGCCTGTAACCACAAACTTCTGCTGAACACTCTAACACTACATTTTTAAATCTACCCCATACATTTTCGACCCCATTTCCTACACTCTACTAGCCCATCTATCCTCCAATAGTTGTTTATATCTTACCCTAACTGCCTCCTCTTTTAGTTTATAAACCTTCACCTCTCTTTTACTTACTGATTCTATTTTCCTTGTATCCCATCTACCTTTTACTCCCACTGTAGCTATAACTAAAAAGTGATCTGATATATCTGTAGCCCCTCTATAAACATGTACATCCTGAAGTCTACTCAACAGTCTTTTATCTACCAATACATAGTCTAACAAACTACTGTCATTACGCCCTACATCATATCTTGTATACTTATTTATCCTCTTTTTCTTAAAATATGTATTACCTATAACTAAACCCCTTTCTATACAAAGTTCAATCAAAGGGCTCCCATTATCATTTACACCTGGCACCCCAAACTTACCTACTACACCCTCTCTGCATGTTTCTCCCACTTTAGCATTTAGGTCCCCTACCACAATTACTCTCTCATTTGGTTCAAAAGTTCCTATACATTCGCTTAACATCTCCCAAAATCTCTCTCTCTCCTCTACACTCCTCTCTTCTCCAGGTGCATACACGCTTATTATGACCCACTTTTCGCATCCGACCCTTATTTTAATCCACATAATCCTTGAATTTCACATTTATATTCCCTCTTTTCCTTCCATAACTGATCCTTCAACATTATTGCTACCCCTTCCTTAGCTCTAACTCTCTCAGATACTCCCGACTTAATCCCATTTATTTCTCCCCACTGAAACTCGCCTACCCCCTTCAGCTTTGTTTCGCTTAGGGCCAGGACATCCAACTTCTTTTCATTCATAACATCGGCAATCATCTCTTTCTTATCATCCGCACTACATCCACGCACATTCAGACAACCCAATTTTATAAAGTTTTTCTTCTTCTCGTTTTTAGTAGATTTGTACAGGAGAAGGGGTTACTAGCCCATTGCTCCCGGCATCTTAGTCGCCTCATACGACACGCATGGCTTACGGAGGAAAGATTCTTTTCCACTTCCCCATGGACAATAGAGAAAATAAAAAGAACAAGAGCTATTAAGAAAAAGAAGAAAAACCTAGATGTGTGTATGTATATATATGCATGTGTATGCCAGTGTACCCTTTAAATGTTCCCGTTTTCTCGTCCCTTTAAATGGACCCGCCAAAAGAAGGTTACTCCATAAATACCAGTGACTTCTATATCACTAACAATATAATTATGTAGGTATGTAAAATTACTTACTCCAGTGAATACGTCCTCTGGCATCGTATTAGCTCTGATATACTCCTTTTTTCTGCAACTTTGCAAGCTCCTGACGTGGTTGTTTTGTATCCTGTACCGATTGTTTTGCTATATTTCTAATATTGTTTTCCGATATTTCTAATATTCTTCCTTGAAGCCTTTTTATCCACTTCTCCGAGGCTATGGGTCCCATAATTTGTACCAGAGGTGGACCCCTAAATATATATATATATACTATATATATATACATAAACAGCCGTGCAGTGGGACACCCTTGCAGACTACTCCAGTAGACCAGCTCCTCTCAAAGAGCACAAACAGTCCCACTGGGACAAACCGATCATGGAAAAAATCGCCAACACAATGCTCACCAACGTTTCAGGAAAGGACAAAGCTCGTCTCCAAGCTGTGAAGGCATGACACTCAAGAAATTTCCTAGCCGTTCCCAATTCCTCCCTGGGCACTCGACTCGACCCACAGGCCATTAGGATTGGTGTTGCTCTTCGCCTAGCCGCCCCCATACTCACCGAACATAGGTGTATTTGCGGCAGGGCGACGGCTGATCAATTTGGACTTCATGGTCTCGTGTGTCACACATCAGAGGAAGTATGCTAGACATGAGGAGGTCAACGACATCATAAAGAGAAGCATCGCCACAGCCCGTTGCCCAGCTCAACGGGAACCCCAAGTGCAGAGGTATGATGGAAGTCAAAAGCGTCCTGATGGAGCCACTATGCTACCCTGGAAGGATGGTAAGCAGATTGCTTGGGACTACACCTGTGTCGTCAAATGGCAGACACCTACTTGCCATACTCCGTAGCTAAAGGGGTGGAGCTGCCAGCCACAGGGAGACCCAGAAGACCTACAAATATGAAGGACCTTCCCTTGCTATAACTTCATCCCAATAGGGTCAGAGACCCTTGGAGAATGGGGGCAAGTGTGCTCCAAAGTTTCTCAAAGAGCTGGGTGAAAACCTCATCATAGAAACCAAGGACCACAGGGCGGCCAGCTTCCTCTTTCAGAGACTCAGTGTTGTGATCCAGAAGGGAAATGCCTGCAGCATTCTGGGCACCGGCCCACTGCCGGGGAGCTGGACGAAGTATTTGAGATGTAGCTCTGAGTTGTTATCTATGTTGTTTTACTCCTATTGTATTCTTGTCAATGTATTTTGTCAATGTATTTTGTCTTTAAATAAAGTATATAGAAGCAAGTTTATTCTTTCTCTGAGGATGAGGGTCCGCAAGACAGTTCCAGAGTAGTACCTCCTATATGTTTATATATATATATATATATATATATATATATATATATATATATATATATATATATAAGAGAGAGAGAGAGAGAGAGAGAGAGTTATTATTGAAAGAATTAAGAGTAAGACAGAAAGCAGGATAGCAGATGAACAAGGGGCTTTAGGAAAGGTAGGGGGTGTAGACCAAGTGTTTACAGTGAAACATATAGGTGAACAGTATTTGGATAAGGGTAAAGAGGTTTTGTGGCCTTTATGGATTTGGAAAAGGCGTATGATAGGGTGGATAGGGGGCAATGTGGCAGATGTTGCAGGTGTATGGAATAGGAGGTAGGTTACTGAAAGCAGTGAAGAGTATTTATGAGGATAGTGAGACTCAGGTTAGAGTGTGTAGGAGGGAGGGGGACTATTTCCCAGTAAAAGTGGGCCTAAGACAAGGATGTGTGATGTCACCGTGGTTGTTCAATATATTTATAGATGGGGTTTTAAGAGAAGTGAATGCGAGGGTCTTGGCAAGAGGTGTGGGGTTAAAATAAAAAGAATCAAATACAAAGTGGGAGTTGTCACAGTTGCTTTTTGCTGATGACACTGTGTTTTTTGGGGGATTCTGAAAAGAAGTTGCAGAGGTTGGTGGATGAATTTGGTAAGGTGTGTAAAGAATGAAATTGAAAGTGAATATAGGATAGAGTAAGGTGATAAGAATAACAAAAAGATTAGGTGACGAAAGATTGGATATCAGATTGGAGGGAGAGAGTATGGAGGAGGTGAATGTATTCAGATATTTGGGAGTGGACATGTCAGCAGATGGGTCTATGAAGGATGAGGTGAATCATAGAATTGATGAGGGGAAAAGGGTGAGTGGAGCACTTTGGAGTCTGTGGAGACAAAGAACCTTGTCCATGGAAGTAAGAGGGGAATGTATAAGAGTATAGTTATACCAACACTCTTATATGGGTGTGAAGCATAGGTGATGAATGTTGCAATGAGGAGAAGGCTGGAGGCAGTGGATATGTCATGTCTGAGGTCAATGTGTGGTGTGAATATAATGCAAAGAATTCGGAGTTTTGAAATTAGGAGGAGGTGCGGGATTACCAAAACTATTATCCAGAGAGCTGAGGAGGGGTTGTTGAGGTGGTTCGGACATGTAGAGAGAATGGAACGAGACAGAATGACTTCGAGTGTATAAATCTGTAGTGGAGGGAAGGCGGGTAGGGGTCGGCCTAGGAAAGGTTGGAGGGAGGGGTAAAGGAGGTTTTGTGTGCGAGGGCTTAGACTTCCAGGAAGCATGTGTGAGCGTATTTGATAGGAGTGAATGGATACAAATGTTTTTTAATACTTGACGTGCTGTTGGAGTGTGAGCAAGTAATATTTATGAAGGATTCGGGAAACCGGCGGGCCGGACTTGAGTCCTGGAGATGGGAAGTACAGTGTCTGCACTCTGAAGGAGGGTGTTAATGTTGCAGTTTTATAACTGTAGTGTAAAGCACCCCTCTGGCAAGACAGTGATGGAGTGAATGATGAAAGTTTTTCTTTCAGGCCACCCTGCCTTGGTGGAATCGGCCGATGTGTTAATAAAAAAAAAATATATATATATATATATATTATATATATATATATATATATATATATATATATATATATATATATATATGTATATATATATATACTATATATATATATATATATATATATATATATATATGTGTGTGTGTGTGTGTGTGTGTGTGTGTGTGTGTGTGTGTGTGTGTGCTGTGTGGTGCCGATTAGGTAAAACTGGTCAATTAGCAAGAACTCATTTAAAATTAAGTCCTTTCTAAAAATTCTCTTATACGTTTAAAGATATATTTTTTCATTTATGTTAATGTAAAAATTTATAATTTTGTACCAAGAGAAACTTTGAAAACCTACCTAACCTTATTACAACAAGCGCAATTTAATTTAGCCTAACCAACTAAATATATTTTAGATACGTTAATATTAATTGAATAATAAACAAACACAATGAAATATTTTTTTCGTTATGTTCAGAATGATTTTGGCGAAATTATTGCATACACAAATTTTCACTTGTCTTATATGGCAAGGTGAGCGTTGCTATTTAAGCCAAAATCGCTAGTTTTACCTAATCGGACACATATATATACATATATATATATATATATATATATATATATATATATATATATATATATATATATATATATATATATATATAAATTATATATCAGGTGCACTCTTGTTAGTGTTAGTACTCTGCACTCACCTAGACTGATGGAGATAGCTGTCATGATCCTGGTGGAGAGGTTCCAGCAGTTCTGCAGGAAGGAACCGATGGATCGTTTCAAGGCAGGAATTTCAGGGTAGTGAGGAACTTTATCGGCATTCCTCACCAGGATGCTCTCGTGGAGCTCGTGAGCACTCTCACTGTACCTGCAGTGAAGGTACACAGGTGATGGTGCAGGTAAGTAGTGAAGGTGTGGTGCAGGTAAGTAGTGAAGTTGTGGTACAGGTAAGTAGTGAAGGTGTGGTGCAGGTAAGTAGTGAAGGTGTGGTACAGGTAAGTAGTGAAGGTGTGGTGCAGGTAAGTAGTGAAGGTGTGGTACAGGTAAGTAGTGAAGGTGCGGTACAGGTAAGTAGTGAAGGTGTGGTACAGGTAAGTAGTGAAGGTGTGGTGCAGGTAAGTAGTGAAGGTGTGGTGCAGGTAAGTAGTGAAGGTGCGGTACAGGTAAGTAGTGAAGGTGTGGTGCAGGTAAGTAGTGAAGGTGTGGTACAGGTAAGTAGTGAAGGTGTGGTACAGGTAAGTAGTGAAGGTGTGGTACAGGTAAGTAGTGAAGGTGTGGTACAGGTAAGTAGTGAAGGTGTGGTACAGGTAAGTAGTGAAGGTGTGGTACAGGTAAGTAGTGAAGGTGTGGTACAGGTAAGTAGTGAAGGTGTGGTACAGGTAAGTAGTGAAGGTGTGGTACAGGTAAGTAGTAAAGTTGGTCAGGTAAGTAGTGAAGGTGTGGTGCAGGTAAGTAGTGAAGGTGTGGTACAGGTAAGTAGTGAAGGTGCGGTACAGGTAAGTAGTGAAGGTGTGGTGCAGGTAAGTAGTGAAGGTGTGGTGCAGGTAAGTAGTGAAGGTGTGGTACAGGTAAGTAGTGAAGGTGTGGTACAGGTAAGTAGTGAAGGTGTGGTACAGGTAAGTAGTGAAGGTGTGGTACAGGTAAGTAGTGAAGGTGTGGTACAGGTAAGTAGTGAAGGTGTGGTACAGGTAAGTAGTGAAGGTGTGGTACAGGTAAGTAGTGAAGGTGTGGTACAGGTAAGTAGTGAAGGTGTGGTGCAGGTAAGTAGTGAAGGTGTGGTGCAGGTAAGTAGTGAAGGTGTGGTACAGGTAAGTAGTGAAGGTGTGGTACAGGTAAGTAGTGAAGGTGTGGTACAGGTAAGTAGTGAAGGTGCGGTACAGGTAAGTAGTGAAGGTGTGGTACAGGTAAGTAGTGAAGGTGTGATACAGGTAAGTAGTGAAGGTGTGGTGCAGGTAAGTAGTAAATGTTTGGTGCAGGTAAGTAGTGAAGGTGTGGTACAGGTAAGTAGTGAAGGTGTGGTACAGGTAAGTAGTGAAGGTGTGGTACAGGTAAGTAGTGAAGGTGTGGTACAGGTAAGTAGTGAAGGTGTGGTGCAGGTAAGTAGTGAAGGTTTGGTACAGGTAAGTAGTGAAGGTGCGGTGCAGGTAAGTAGTGAAGGTGTGGTACAGGTAAGTAGTGAAGGTGCGGTGCAGGTAAGTAGTGAAGGTGCGGTGCAGGTAAGTAGTGAAGGTGTGGTACAGGTAAGTACTGAAGGTGTGATATAGGTAAGTAGTGAAGGTGTGGTATAGGTAAGTAGTAAATGTGTGGTACAGGTAAGTAGTAAATGTGTGGTACAGGTAAGTAGTAAATGTGTGGTACAGGTAAGTACTGAAGGTGTGTTATAGGTAAGTAGTGAAGGTGTGGTATAGGTAAGTAGTGAAGGTGTGGTATAGGTAAGTACTGAAGGTGTGGTACAGGTAAGTACTGAAGGTGTGGTATAGGTAAGTAGTGAAGGTGTGGTATAGGTAAGTAGTGAAGGTGTGGTATAGGTAAGTAGTGAAGGTGTGGTGCAGGTAAGTAGTGAAGGTGTGGTGCAGGTAAGTGTGGAGATACGTAGCCACTAACAGCTTGCTTAAACCTGCATACATTATATACCAATGTATATAAACCCTTATGAAAAGCTGCACAGTGAAGCCGACATTTAAGTTTCTGGAAGACAATTGCGACTACGACAACAAATAATAAAAAGTATCTATATTAGAAATGATAGTACTAGAAATAATGAAAGAAACAGAGGCTGTTCGAAATAAATATGGAACTAATCAGTATAAAGTAAATCAAGGAATAGTAAATTTGATATGGGAATTTTTTTCATACCTAGCAAAGCGCAGAATTTAAAAAAGAAAACATCCAGTGAGTTAAAAACAGAACCAACATTGAGAATGAATGCACTGAGATCAAAACACAATTTTAAATATTCCTGTTCAATTAGAGGAAACCGTCGACAGAGAAAAACAATTATTGTTTTTGGCTGTGCTGAGAAAGTATATAATAAACTGAAAGAAATGTAACATGCAAAAACTAATTAATAAAAAAGCACGATACTGTGACTGGAACAATACTCAAATAACCATCACATGAGAGACTGAAACTAATGACGACGTTTCTGTCTGAAGTGGACTATTAACTAGTCATACAGTAGTGTGGAGGGAAGGGAGCCAGAATATATACGGGAGGTGGGTGGGGACGTGAATGGTGTAACGGAAGGAGGGAGTAGTATGAAGTGACAGTATTAGTGGTGAAAAGAAGCTAGGAAGAGAGCCAAGGACACAATAAGCAGAGGACAACCAGAGCAGGGCAGAGCAACAAGAGCAAGCACACACAGAACCATCCCCAGAACCCCACAATCAATCACACTATCCCAACACAGACCACAATCCACACTTACAGCCCCCACCCCACACTATACTGTAGAATCCCACAGCCCACTGCCAGGTCCCCCACCCTCACAGATCCCCCAAAACACAGTGTTGGAGAGGAAAGTGAATGTATGGTACACCAACGCTGATGGAATAACGAATAAGTGGGAGGAGTGGGACGAAAGAGTCAAAGAGGCATCACAGAAACCAAACTCACAGGGATGATAACAGATGCCATTTTTTTTCAACGGAATTTCAGATCCTGACGAAAGACAGAGGGAACAGAGGGGGTGGAAGAGTGGCATTCCTGATCAAAAACCGATGGGATTTTGATGAGCTGGAGAGAGGAGACAGAGGAGAAGCAAGAGATTACATAATAGGAACGCTTCAGTCTGGAGGTCCCAAGGTGGTAATTGCAGTGATGTTTAACCGACCACAGAACAGCAGGAGGCCAAGGCAAGAGTATGATGAGAGTAATAGAGCGATGGTTGACACACTGGCCGAAGTGGCCAGAAGGGCTCATGCGAGCAGGGCAAAGCTACTGATCTTGTGTGACTTCAACCACTAGGAAACCGATTGGGAGAACTTGGAGCCACATGGGGGCCAAGAAACGTGGAGGGCTAAGATGATGGAGGTGGCACAGGAAAACCTCATGTACCAACACGTAAGGGACACTACCAGAGAGAGAGAAGAGGATGAACCAGTGAGACTGGACCTAGTATTCACCTTGAGTAGGGCAGATATTGAGGACATCACATATGAAAGACCCCCTCGGGGCCAGTGATCATGTGGTTCTGAGCTTCGAATACATAGTAGAGTTACAAGTAGAGAGGGAAGCAGGAAGGGCCGGACGAATGAAGCCAAATTACATCAGCTTCCTAAAATTTACATTAGTATATAAAAGTTTGATGGATAGACCTCTGATTGTGAATGGTATGATTGTTTTTTATGAAGCGCTAGATATGTCGAATCATTATTTAGTGGGAGCTACGGTAAAAGTAAGAGGTTGGTGGAGTACAAGAACTGCATCAGTGGCTAAGAGATGTAGGCAACTATTGGGTGAAAGGCAGACATTAGAGAGAGAGAGAGAGAGAGAGAGAAGAGAGAGCAGGCAATGAGTAGGTCAAAGAGAACTAGGGTTGATTTTAAGAATGCGGTACTAGAGTGTGCAGAAATCGTTAGTAGGTATAGAAGGGTGGGTGTGGGTGGGAAAAAGAAGTGATAGGTGGAATTGTGAGGCAAAGAGGATGATAAATGAGAAAAATTAGTATATGGGACACTTTTATAAAATATAAATGATAAACAAAAGTGAGAGTAAAGAAAGATAGAAAAAAGAGGTTAAAAGAAAGGCGAGTTACTGAAAATACGAAACGTTTTTGAAGAGAAATTAATAAGTTGAGAAAGTCTAGGGAGCAAATGAACGTGGCCATAAACTGAAGCAGGAGAGATGCTAAATTAGGAAGTGAAGGCACTGGAATGATGGAGAGGAACTGCTGAATATTGATGATGAAAGAGACATACTGATTTGTTCACTAGCCAGCGAAGAATATCATCTCATACCGGATAAAGTGTACGGTAGAATTATTATTAAAAGAGTTATAGGAAAGACATAAAGGAGGCTTTGAGAAGAACAAGTAAGATTTATTAAGGGTAGGGGATGTGCAGACCAAGTGTTTACAATGAAGCATATACGTGAATGTTACTTAGATAAGGGTAAAGATCGGTATGCCGCATTATTAAATTTAGGAATGGCATATGATAGGGTAGATAGGAGAGTAGTGTATGGCAGATGTTACAGATGTATGGAACAGGTGGTAGGTTAATTAAAGTATTAACAGGTTTTAATGTGGAGGCTTAAATTAGGTTAGGTAGGAGAGGCAGCTATACTTCAGTAAAAGTAGACCTCAGTGAGGGATGTTTGAAGTCATCATTGTTCTTTAACATATTTATAGATGTGATTATAAAAGAAATAATGCTGGGATGAGGGATTGGATTATCAAATAAGGAATCAGATAGAGAGTGAGAATTATCACACTTACTCTTCAATGATGAGAATAACACAATCTAGTCAGTGAAAGATTGGATATCAGATTGGAAAGAGGGGAAATGGAGGAAGCGAATGAATTTAGAAATTTGGGAGTTGGAGTGCCGACAGATGGGTCTAGAAAAACTGGTGAATTATAGAATAGACGAAAGGAAGAAGGTAGCATTTACACAAATTTCTGGCAGTCTTGTTATCTGCTCTGGGATTTTATGTTTGGTTAAGTTAGAACTGATGCGTGTTAAAGCAGCTATGGAAAGAAAACTTTATCGTTACCAAACGTAACATTCAGGGGGCTGACAAGGATATTGGCATTTAGAGAGGCTCGGGCAGAATAGAATGACTAAGGGATGTATAAAACTGGGAGGGAAGAATGAGTAAGAGCTGTTCAACAAAGGGTTGGAGGAAGGGGGTCAAGGAAATTTTAACTGAAAGGGGGGATGAACATCCAATGGGCTTGTGTGAGCATATTAAATGGAATGGAGGCAATTTTTTTTCGGGGAGGGGGGGGGTCCCCTTGACGTGCTGTTGGAGTGTGAACAAGGTAACATTTATTAACGGATTCAGGGTAACCAGTTACCTAGACTTGAACACTGTTCGCCTGTACTCTTGTAATGCCTGTACTCATGTAATGTCTGCTCACTTTTAGCAAGACAGCTATTGAATAATAATGAATATGCTTCCTTTATTGAGTCATTCCACTTTGGTGGGAGATGACCAGCGTGTTAACAATATTTCAGCTCACTACATCTCAATACAATGAATTTCAGCTCACTTCTCAGTGTCCACAGAGATGTAACCGGTGAGCGTGTTGAGGTCTAACTTAAAGAGCTCCTTCTTGTCATGAGGAAGCCTGAAGAAGCTGGTTGCTGCCTCATACAACTCCTTCTGCTGCTCAAATGGAAGGAAGAAAATCATTAAATAAAAATAATGAGTTGTGAAACAACTCACATGGAGACAGAAGCCAATGGATAAAAGACTGTATATTTTGATTTCCGCACAATGCAATATGAGAATATGAGAATAAAGGAGCACTGTTGTTAACCAATAGATTCATCAACAAGCTACTCTGCTTGTTGATGAATTATGTTTAGAAGCCCTCACTTCCCCTCAACACACATATAACCTGTATGTAGATTTGCTCACTATAAAACCCAAGACTTTTCTCTTTCCTGTACTGCTGCAGAAGATCTCACAAGCAGAAGGAAATGTGATGTCACTGTTTTTACACAGTGCTCCATGTTCGTTTTCTCGAAACGTAGACAAGTGTTTACTACTCTTTCTTTCAAAATTTAATATGGTCGGGCATCGTTAACTCTCCACCCAGTTCCCCTTAACTCCACCCGGTGGGAGTTAACAAGGGACCCTCCTAGCGAGTTTTAAACCACTTGACTTCTGTTCCCACTAAATTTGTAGGTATGGGTTTCCACTCCTGTTTCTTGTTATATTCTAGGTGTCGGACCGGACTTGACATATGTTGATTAATGTAATTCTTCTTAGTACTCGCTATTTTTTTAAAGGCCTTCTGACTAGCATGTAAGTGACTGCTTGCCCGGGATTTTAACTGCTATGTTCTTTATTTCTTTTATCCTTGGGGCTTTACTTGGGTCATCCGACGCATGCAAGACAAAGGGGGCAGCTAGATCTGTGACTCCACCTACTTTCATGAACTATCTTCTGGATGCCACATCAGAGTGTCTTAGCACACTCAAAAGAATTACCATCAGTTGTCTTCATAACCTTCAGCAACCTTCATCGCAGAGTACTCAAAGAAAGCGTTTCGAATTACCCCTTGTCTGCTAAGGGTAAAACACCAAATACAACTTGGTGCCTCTGCTCTCCGCCTCTACGGTTATCTGTTGAAGTGCTGATTTTTTTTTAAGAGTCGTGTCCAACTGCGACTACCTCGTCTCCACGTGTTTCACAATACTGTGAATCCTGCTAACTACTTGTTACAGTCCATCTGTACACACAAATACCATCTTTCCTGATTCTGTATCTGTATATAGGAACATTACCTATGTTTCAAGTAATTATTTTTTGTATTTAAATTTTTGTTTTGCTTCAGCTAGGAAATTTTCATGTATAAGCCTTTTATATTTAAATAATAAATTAATTTTGCATGATTGATTATTCTTACCTGGTATTTTTTTTTTATTATCTTAGAGGAATGGTCCTTTCAAATAGCCTATGAGGGTCTGAAAGGGCGGCTATACTAGTACTATACTAGTACTATACTAGTACTACATGTATTCATGTATAATAACACTAATGTCACTTGAAGCTGTGATGTGACCCTAAAGTCATTTGTATAGTTAAGTTTATCGTCTTCATTCAGAAGCTAATAACTTTGTTTTGCTCAGATTATTTTGAATATTGTTGTGTTATGAGTGTGGTTGACAGTCATGTGAGTGTTGTTGACAGTCATGTGAGTGCATTGAATCACTTGCGTGTAGTTAAGATTGACATTAATAGACATTTGAGTGTGGTTGACAGTCATATGAGTGCATTGAATCACTTGCGTGTAGTTAAGATTGACATTAATAGACATTTGAGTGTGGTTGACAGTCAAATACATGAGGTAGACCGTAATGGGAGTGTAGTTTGACTAACAGTCGATGGTGGTTGTCTAAAAAACGAGTTGTGTCATGTGCATGTGCCTGATTGTTATGCGAGTGTGGATGACGATCATGGGCGTATTGTTGATTGTCATGTGATTGTGGTTGATTTGTGCACGTCATTGACTCATGTGAGTATGGTTGACTTTTGTGCATGTGACTGACAATCATGTGTGTGTGTGTGTGTGTGTGTGTGTGTGTGTGTGTGTGTGTGTGTGTGTGTGTATCATGTCATGAATGGAGATAACTGAAATCAACAAAAAATTAATCATGCAATAAAAAATGTTAATTTGGAGGAATTATTAATAAATACACCACAATTGAATTCGTAAGTGTCAAAAATGGTTGGCTAAATATGATTATAACTATATATGGGATACTAAAAATAATATGATGAACGAAATATCACTGTACAATAATTATATTCCAAGATCACATTACATTGTGCAAGAGATATTCTCTCTCCCTCCAAAAATAAAAATGTTCTCCTTCACTGATATTACATAGTTATCATGACCTTACACTTCTATTAGGCCCTTCAGATTTACCAACACAGTATCATAGCACAACACAGTATCATAGCACAACACAGTATCATAGCACAACACAAGTTCATAGTTTTTTTTACTCAACAGGGCCTTGAATAGTTCAGCATCTGAACACCTCACTCAAGAGACAATGAGCAGCCGTCTACCCACTGAGATTGGCTTAGGCTAAATTAACTGAGCTACTCCTTATCTTTGGACACAATTGTTAATCTGCCTTCATAAATTCTAACTAAAATTCTAAATCAGCTAAAAATAAATAAATACCTGATCTTCGGGAACACCGTGATTACTCAGGTAAGCGCAGCCAATATTAGTAAAGGCTTCATGCAGCTCTCGTGCCGCCCTTTGCCACTCCTCCTGGCTGGTCTCCGTGTTCAACCCAAGACCTGGTAGTAAGGAATTATCAATAAAGAATAAAAAGCCACAACACACAAATAACCCGCACATAAGAGGAACTTATGACGACGTCATAACGTAGTCATGTGTTTCTTTCTCCAGTGTGTGGGTTATTTGTGTATAAATTATCAGTAAGTTGCTGTAGTAAACATCACTTCTAACTGACCTTTGTGGTTCCACCAGAAACCAAGCACCAACAAGCTGCTGTAGTAACTGTCAACGCCATCTTTTGCCACTCATGGCTGCTCTCCAAATTCCACCCTGGCCCAGATCACCTTCCCTCCCACGAGGGTCCCTCACCTTACCTAGGTCAAGGTCTCCTTCTTGGCCCATGTAACTAATCAGGTCTAGGTACACTTACCTGACCTTAGTCATCTTTTCTCTTGTACATCTGATAAGGTTGAACTTATAAATAAACGTTGTTCACTTGACTATACAGAACTCTGTATGAGTAACCAAAGAGGAAAAAAAGTAAACAGTAAGGAAATACAAACAGAAAACGACAAAAGGGGTAGAGCAAAATAGGGAAATGAGCAAGAGAATTACTTTAATTCGAAATTATATTAACAGGTCTGAAGGGCGACATTGAATGAGCAATGGGAAATAAAACAAAATAATTTCTTAAAGGAAATTAGTGAAAGGTTTAATGAGGAGTGTGGGGAACAAAGGAACCGGAAAAGGGTGACTGTGGAAGAAATGAGAATGCTGAGAAAGCAACTCGAGGAAAGGAGAGGGAGGCAAAGTTGGGAAATAGTAATTAGTAGGTTCGCTGGTGTTGTCCTGGCCCGGGTCTTTTCCAGATGGTGACCCGGCGAGTTGGGAAGGATACAGGAAAGTGACAGTAAATACAAACAACGTTTGTAAATTTGTTCACAGGAGACCAGACGGCACAAGCGATAACGAAAATTAAATAAAGTGAGAGAGCACATAATATGCACCTTTCTGGAGACTGGAGGACTAATTAGAACTAGAGAAATTTCATGATAATGAGATTTAAGAAAGCACTGAGAGCAAAAAGTCAAACTGGTCTTTTCCTCTGAGATTTATGAGATATCGTGAGACAGAATCTTACAGAAAAAAATCAAATAAGAGTTGAATAACAAGATATACACAAACTAAAACGAAATGAAAACAGAAGAAAAGAGGGAAATTGAGCTTTCAAAAATTCTTCTTCACTGCATATCAAATGCAGAACCGCCATCAAAATTCATTTCCTCTATTCCTTTCATGGTCCACTCCTTCAAATCCAATCACATTAACACCTCCATTTTACCTTATATAAAGCCTTCCTCCTCTAACAATAACCTCCATTACTTATTTCAACATAATTCTGTAAACACATTTACCTTAGATTGTGATTTTTTTTCTACGAAACATAAATTCATGCCTAAACCACCAACCAAACCTAAAGCACTCTAAAAGTCAACTGCAAATATCTCAGATACAGTATGTTGTTTTAACCAACGAGCAAGGAACACTAAGCGTGAGCATTACAAATCGGAACATAATAAGAATGAGGAAGGCCAGTGCATGACTCACGAACATAACTAGTACATCAAACAAAAGCTGAGAAATGAAAGAACAAGTGGCTACTGAAATTCAACCCCAACAAACGTAATATTTGGAAAAATTTGGAAGGTGAAAGAAGACGGAAAATAAAGACTGGGGAAGGGGGGGACAGAGATGCAAACCACACACAAGAAGGACTTCCACGGTGAATATAGTATAGAGTATATCACCAGAAGAACATATCTACCAAACAGCTTATAAAGCGAATGGGGTAATTGCAACCTAAGGTTATCTTTCAGAAACTTAGCAACGTGCCATTCATGACTCTGATTCTGATGTATCTCATTCACATCACAGAATATTCAGCACCATCATGGAACTCATACATAATCAAACATATCAAGATATCAGAGAAGGGCAAAAATATGGAACAAGATTAAGAAGAATGAACTATAAAGAGAAAATAAAAATAATAAATCTGATGATAGAGAATAGATGGAACATGGAAGTAATGTTTATAATGAACAAAATACTAAAAGGACATGAAAGGATAGAAATGGGTAATAACAGGAGCAAATATGGAAATTTCGGTTACAAATAAACCCCAGACTTGTCAAAAAAGATTTCTAAAATCTTAGAACGATTTGAAATGGTATAACCTAGACTAATTAATATTGGAGGTAAACACCTGGCATAACTTTAAAAATAGGTATAATCAGTGCTGTGAATCCAAGCGTGACCCAGTCTAGACACGGTCAATAGAGGTAGAGTCAAGAGCTGCAAGCAGGTAAATACACAGACACACTCAAAAAAGATTACTTGAGTTACTCATTAAAATCCAGCAGCCTGGAGGAAAATTTTGCATTACTGCATATTGGAATCGATAAACCAAAGGAAATTCAGAATCATAGACTCTAAAATGCAACATGAACGTGTTAACACATTTACAATAGTACATATTTGTAAATGAAGCCACAAAATTTCTTATGTGAGCACAGGTACAAAACACAAACTTACCCAGCTGCCCCAGCTCCACCACAGGGATCTTATTAGACAGAGGCGTGTCCGGTGCCATCTTTCAGTCGTTTACTCTCCTGCAAGATATACAAAATGCAGCAAATATGGCATGAGGGAAACTGGATCTACGCTACAAATTCCCTCCTGTTGAGATTGGCTCTAGAACACACACACGTATTATTCATCCTTGTACTGATACTTACAGAGACCATATTATCCTGTTTTGAGAAAAACTGTGTTGATATGTGTCGTTTGTGGTTAGTTTAGCATTATCAGAATTCATTTTCTTCAGTAGTTAGTTTCTGGTGAACTACTGGAATCAATGAGCCTGAAGTGTGCCTGCTCTCTCATTGAATATTTTATAATGAAGAGTCACGAAAAATATCTGCTCTCTATAGAGAAACTATACAACCGCAAAACAAGAGAACATAAGACAGAAAGAGACAAACAATCATCTTAGAAGAGAGACAAGAAAATAAACAATCTTTGTTGATATGCAAATGAGGAATGTTAATGACGACCACTTAACACTTGACTAGTGTTTTGAGAGTGACCTCTTGTCCAGTATTTTGAGAGTGACCTCTTGACCAGTGTTTTGAGAGCGACCTCTTGACCAGTGTTTGGGTGTGACCTCTTGATGTGATTCATGCCAGCATCCTGTTAACCTGTCCCGAGACTGAAATTATGAGTGACAAACTTGCACCCACTTTTGTTGTTATTAGTGTGACACACGTTATCTGACACACACGTGGTCTGACACACACGTGGTCTGACACACACGTGGTCTGACACACACGTGGTCTGACACACACGTGGTCTGACACACCACGTGGTCTGACACACACGTGGTCTGACCAGTGTAGAGAGGTCGTGTGTGGACAGCTGGTTTGCTCCTTAGATGAACACTGTCAAAATTGCTTAAATTTTCAAACTATTTATCTTAGATAAACTAAACATGTTACAATGTAGTCGCTGTTGAATTAGACTGCCCATGGTTAGTTAATTATTTTTAATTCTGATTTTAAGTACGTATATGTGTGCAGCTGTAGTGTGAAACATGAGTGTGTGTGTACTCACCTAGTTGTGGTTGCAGGGGTCGAGTCATAGCTTCTGGCCCCGCCTCTTCACTGGGTGCTACTCGGTCACTACCCGCTCCATGAGCTTTATCATACCTCTCCTTAAAGCTATGTATGGATCCTGCCTCCACTACATCACTTCCCAGACTATTCCACTTCCTGACAACTCTGTGACTGAAGAAATACTTCCTAACATCCCTGTGATTCATCTGAGTCTTCAACTTCCAATTGTGACCCCTTGTTTCTGTGTCCCCTCTCTGGAACATCCTATCTCTGTCCACCTTGTCTATTCCACGCAGTATTTTGTATGTCGTTATCATGTCTTCCCTAACCCTCCTGTCCTCCAGTGTCGTCAGACCGGTTTCCCTTAACCTTTCTTCATAGGACATTCCCCTTAGCTCTGGAACTAACCTTGTTGCAAACCTTTGCACTTTCTCTAATTTCTTGACGTGCTTGACCAGGTGTGGGTTCCAAACTGGTGCTGCATACTCCAATATGGGCCTGACGTACACAGTGTACAGTGTCTTGAACGATTCCTTACTAAGGTATCGGAACGCTATTCTCAGGTTTGCCAGGCGCCCATATGCTGCACCAGTTATCTGGTTGATGTGTGCTTCCGGAGACGTGCTCGGTGTTATACTCACCCCAAGATCTTTCTCCTTGAGTGAGGTTTGCAGTCTTTGGCCACCTAGCCTATACTCTGTCTGAGGTCTTCTTTGCCCTTCCCCGATCTTCATGACTTTGCATTTAGCGAAGTTAAATTCGAGAAGTCAGTTGCTGGATCAGGTGTCCAGCCTGTCCAGGTCTCTTTGTAGTCCTGCCTGATCCTCATCTGATTTAATTCTCCTCATTAACTTCACATCATCTGCGAACAGGGACACTTCTGAGTCTATCCCTTCCATCATGTCATTCACATATACCAAAAATAGCACTACTATGTTAATATTTGTCTTTCATTGTATTATTTGTTAAATAAATGTAATTAATTTTTAAGTATTTTTAATTATTCATAAGTTAGAAACTTGTTATTTTAAGCATTAAGCACTACAGGGCTTGAAGGTGACCACTGATAATATCAATAATGGTTGTAATTATAACCATGATTTTTAATGAGATGGACCGGAAAGCTAGCGGAAGTCCTCGGTCAGATGACCAAAAGCTCCAACTGAGGGTCATTATATGACTAAGACCCGCAACAGGAAACACTTGTCCTGTTTCCTGACAAACATTATACCTATCTACCGTTGACCACTGGACAAATGTTGTAGGGTGATCCTTTGAGTGCTTGGAAAGACCACTTGGCCAGAAATTGAGGGTGATCCCTTGAGCAGTCCTTAAGGGCCACCACTTGACCAGTACTAAAGGGTGAACTTGGCCCTTGAAAAAACACGATATTTTTATGAGTGATGCAAAACAAGCAAAAATAAAGGGTAATCAATAATACTGTGTAAACCTAATTTGAGCGAGTCAAGTGAATTGATTTAATGATTAAGAAGTCATTGTCATAAGCTAATTTTAGTGTCATCAGGTAAACAAACAGTTCAGTTTGTAATGTAAATCCCAGTTGCTGACTAATCTGCTTAACTTAATATAGTTCTCATTATTCTCGTCTAACCAAGTAGCAGATTCAGCCCTGCCAATGGATTCCTGTTTAGATCCATCAGTAAACTAATTACCCTCACTTAGGAGAAAGAAACTTATGACATTTCGACCCGACTTGGACCATTAACTAGACACTAGTTAATGGTCCAATTCGGACCAAAACATTGTCATACGTTTCTTTCTCTATGTGCGAGTTATGTATTGTCCCTTTTTGTTCTTTAGATACATCAACGTGTATATTTTGCGACATTAGGCTATTAATAATTAGGCGACAAACGTCTTCTTGAACAAGTGTATTTACAGCTATATTGAACAAAGGAATAACATACAACACGAATACAGAAGAGGAGACCTGGAGGAGATCTTGGTCCCTCCTAGATCATTATCAAGTCAAGGGATTACTGGATATATACTCATTGGGATGTACTTTGAGGAAGAGAGGGAGGGAGGATAGAATATCATTATTATATTTATTATTTATCTATGTGGATTATAGTTTACTTTTTTTAAAGAAATTAGGTATTTTTTTTTAGTTTATTTTCTTCAGCATTTTATTGACAAGTTCAAAATGTTCATTGTTTGGTGATCGACAGCGTCTATAACCAGTCAAAGAAGATTTCGAAAAACAGAAAGGCATGGTGACGGTGAAAATTCGTTATTTTTTTAATGAAAGTAAGAGCTTGAGTTTAGGCAGTGAAGACAAAAGTTAATACCAGTTACTATCAAGAGAACAAGAACAAGGTGAATATGTACAAATAACAAGCACTGCTGAATTGAGGGGTCCTTAGGATCTGCTTTTTCTACCCTCTCTTTTGTTTGACCAGCATCTGCTAAAGAGTTGGGTGGGGTCAGTCTTTTTAACTAGGATCGTCTCCCTCTTGTTCACGTGTGTTGGCCCGAGATCAATTTTCTTTAATACGACGATAGGGAATTTCCAAAAAAACAAGTACCAGATACTTTTGGAATCAGAATTTAAAGTCTTTTGTAGCGGAACGGTTTAGAGTCTGACGGCATGTTTGTGTTAATTGATATGTCACTAATGTTGTGGTCGCATGGTCATTGTTACATATACAATGCTTATGGGCATTAAATACTTTATTCTTATATTATGTATTAAGGTGTCTGCATTTTCTGGCACTTGCCAGAAAATTCAGAGAGTCGTTTTCCCTGAAGAAATCTGCCTCGAATTCCTACTCATTTCTTCAACATTGCAATCTCTTGATGATATGTTGATTGCAACATGAATGACCTAGAGCTATCATTCAACTCAACTTCCGGTTATTTTGTTTATAAATTAAATGAGGAGGACGTTAGGGTAAGATATAAACAACTGTTGGAGGACAGATGGGCTAGTGAGAGTATAGGCAACGGGGTAGAAGATGTATAAGGTAAGTTTAAGAATACTATAGTGTTAGAGTGTTCAGCAGAAGTTTGTGGTTATAGGAAAGTGGGTGCGGGAGGGAAGAAGAGTGATTGGTGGAATGATGATGTAAAGAGAGTAGTAGGAGAGAAAAAGTTAGCATATGATAATTTTTACAAAGTAGAAGTGATGCAAGGAGGGAAGAGTATATGGAGAGAAAAAGAGAGGTTAAGAGAGTGGTGAAGCAATGTGAAAAGAGAGCAAATGAGAAAGTGGGTGAGATGTTATCAAAAAATTTTGTTGAAAATAAGAAAAAGTTTTGGAGTGTGATTAATAAGTTGAGAAAGCCTAGGGAACGAATGGATTTGTCAGTTAAAAGAAGGACAGGAGAGTTACTGAATGGAGAGTTAGAGGCATCGGGAAAATGGAGGGAATATTTTAAGGAATTGTTAAATGTTGATGAAGATAGGGAAGCTGTGATTTCGTGTATAGGACAAGGAGGAATAACATCTTATAGGAGTGGGGAAGAACCAGTTGTGAGTGTGAGGGAAATGCGTGGGGCTGGGATTGATGGGATAAAGACAGAAATGTTTAAAGCAGGTGGGAATATAGTTTTGGAGTGGTAAGTGTTTTTATTTGATAAATGTATGGAAGAGGGTAAGGTACCTAGTGATTGGCAGAGAGCATGCATAGAATCTTTATATAAAGGCAAAGGGGACAAAAGAGAGTGTAAAAATTGTAGGGGAATAAGTCTGTTGAGTATACCTGGTAAAGTGTATGGTAGAGTTATTATTGAAAGAATTAAGAGTAAGACGGAGGGCAGGATAGCAGATGAACAAGGAGGCTTTAGGAAGGGTAGGGGGTGTATAGATCAAGTGTTTGCAGTGAAACATATAGGTGAACAGTATTTAGATAAGGATAAAGAGGTTCTTGTGACATTTATGTATTTGGAAAAGGTGTATGATCGGGTGGATAGGGGAGCAATGTGGAAGATGTTGCAAATGTATGGAATAGGAGGTAGGTTATTGAAAGCAGTGAAGAGTCTTTACGAGGAAAGTGAGGCTCAGATTAGAGTATGTAGACGAGAGGGAGATTATTTCCCAGTAAAAGTAGGCCTTAGACAGGGATGTCTGATGTCACCATGGTTGTTCAATATATTAAGAGATGGAGTTGTAAGAGAAGTGAATGCTCGGGTGTTGGCAAGAGGTGTGGGAGTTGTCACAGTTGCTCTTTGCTGATGACACTGTGCTTTTGGGAGATTCAGAAGAGAAGTTGCAGAAGTTGGTTGATGAGTTTGGTTGGGTATTTAAAAGAAGGAAATTAAAAGTGAATATAGGAAAGAGTAAGGTGATGAGGATAATAAACAAATTAGGTAACGGAAGATTGGATATCAGATTGGAGGGAGAGAGTAGGGAGGAGGTGAATGTATTCATATATTTGGGAGTAGATGTGTCAGCAGATGGGTCTATGAAAGATGAGGTGAATCCTTGAATTGAAGAGGGAAAAAAGGTGAGTGGTTCACTGAGGAGTCTGTGGAGACAAAGAACTTTGTCCATGAAAGCAAAGAGGGAATGTATGAGAGTATAGTTATACCAACGCTCTTGTATGAGTGTGAGGCACGAATGGTGAATGTTGCAACAAGGAGAAGGCTGGAGGCAGTGAAGATGTCATGTCTGAGAATATGGTGTGAATATCATGCAGAGAATCCGTAGTTGGAGATTAGGATGAGGTGCGAGATTACCAAAACTATTATCCAGAGGGCTGAGGAGGGGTTAATGAGATGGTATATATATGTCGTGCCGATTAGGTAAAACTGGTCAATTAGCAAGAACTCATTTAAAATTAAGTCCTTTCTAAAATTTTCTCTTATACGTTTAAAGATATATTTTTTTCATTTATGTTAATGTAAGAATTTATAATTTTGTACCAAGAGAAACTTTGAAAACCTACCTAACCTTATTACAACAAGCGCGATTTAATTTAGCCTAACCCAACTAAATATATTTTAGATACGTTAACATTAATTTAATAATAAAAACACAATGAAATATATTTTTTCGTTATGTTCAGAATGATTTTTCGAAATTATTGCATACACAAATTTTCGCTTGTCTTATATGGCAAGGTGAGCGTTGCTATTTAAGCCAAAATCGCAAGTTTTACCTAATCGGCACGACATATATATAAATATATATATATATATATATATATATATATATATATATATATATATATATATATATATATATATATATATATATATATATATATATGTCGTGCCGATTAGGTAAAACTTCGATTTTGGCTTAAATAACAACGGTCTTCTTGCCATATAAGACAAGCGAAAATTTGTGTATGTAATAATTTCGCAAAATCATTCTGAACCTAAAGAAAAAATATATTTCATTGCGTTTTATATTATTAAATTATTGTTAACTTATCTAAAATATATTTAGTTAGGTTAGGCTAAATTAAATTGCGCTTGTTGTAATAAGGTTAGGTAGGTTTTCAAAGTTTCTCTTGGTAAAATTATAAATTCTTACATTAACATAAATGAAAAATATGTCTTTAAACGTATAAGAGAAATTTTAGAAAGGACTTAATTTTAGATGAGTTCTTGCTAATTGACCAGTTTTACTAATCGGCACGACTATATATATATATATATATATATATATATATATATATATATATATATATATATATATATATATTGACAAATTACATTGACAAGAATACAATAAGGATTAAAACAACATAGATAACAACTTAGAGCTACATCTCAAATACTTCGTCCAGCTCCCCGGCATTGGGCCGCGTGCCCAGAATGCTGCAGGCATTTTCCCTCTGGCTCACAACAGAGTCTCTGAAAGAGGGCTGGCCGCCCTGTGATCCTTGGTTTCTATGATGAGTTTTTCACCCAGCTCCTTGAGAAACTTTAGAGCACACTTGCCCCATGCTCCAAAGGTCTCCGACCCTATTGGGATGAAGTTATAGCAAGAGAGAAGGCCTTCATATTTGCGGTTTTTCTGGGTCTCCCTGTGGCTGGCAGCTCCACCGCCTTCGCTTACGGAGTATGGCAAGTAGGTGTCTGCCCTTGTGGCAGCACAGGTATAGTCCCAATCAATCTGCTTACCATCCTTCCAGGGTAGCATAGTGGCTCCATCAGGACGCTTCTGACTTCCATCAGACTTCTGCACTTGGGGTTCCTGTTGAGTTGGGCAACGGGCTGTGGCGAGGCTTCTCTTTATGATGTCGTTGACCTCCTTATGTCTAGCATACTTCCCTTCTGATGGGTGACACACGAGACTATGAAGTCCGAATTGATCAGCCGTCGCCCTGCCGCAAATACACCTATGTCCGGTGAGTATGGGGGCGGCTAGGCGAAGAGCAACACCAATCCGAATGGCCTGTGGGTCAAGTCGAGTGCCCAGGGAGGAATTGGGAACAGCTAGAAGGAAATCTGCTGAGTGTGGTGCCTTCACCGCTAGGAGACAAGCTTTGTCCTTTCCTGAAGCGTTGGTGAGCATTGTGTTGGCAATTTTTTCCATGATCGGTTTGTCCCAATGGGACTGTTTGTGCTCTTTGGGAGGAGCTGGTCTACTGGAGGAGTCTGCATGGGTGTCCCACCGCACAGCTGCTTCAATGAACCTGGGGTCTTGACCTCCCACCACGCCTCTCAAGCGTTCGGGGACAATCTTCTTGACTAATCCACAGGAGGCCAAACACGACGACAGAAATGCAGGTAAAGCTACCTGCGTTGCTTTGCGCACCCTTATACCTCCCAGTCGCACTGGGAGGGTTGCCTGTTCCCATTGCCGATCCTCTAGTGACAAATTCAGTGCCTTCTTAAAGGTTGATCTCAGGTGTGCGTCATACTCGTCAAGTGTTGGGTTGTCAAAAGAGGGTGCGCACCTCAAGAAGTGAGTCTTGGCATAGTTAGACACCTTGTGAGGAGATACAGGGCATCATTGGCATCAAGATCGCTTATTCTCTCCTCCATTCTCTTCAGGTCATTCACTTGGTCCTTGAGGACCATGTCGATGGCCTTTGTGACCCAGTGGTGCTCCCAGGAGGGTACTGTTGGATGGAGTGGTAGTAGAGACTTCCGAGAGGATTGTTCGCACAGCATTGATTATTTCCTGGTTCGTTGTGATGATTTCACACTTGGAGGGATTGAGGATGAGTCCTAAGGCTTCTCCCTGTGTCTTCACCCGTTGTAGGTCCTCTTACAGGGACTCTTCAGTACCTGCCAGAGTGCCATCATCCAGGTACCAGATGTTGAGTATATATATATATATATATATATATATATATATATATATATATATATATATATATATATATATTTATATATATATGTCGTGTTGAATAGGTAAAATTGGTCAATTAGCAAGATCTCATTTAAAATTCAGCCGTTTCTAAAATTTTCTCTTATGCGTTTAAAGATATATATTTTTCATTTATGTTAATGTAAAATTAATAATTTTGTACCAAAAGTACCTTAGAAAAGTTTCCTAACTTTATAATAAAATGTACAATTTAATTTAGCCTAATTCAACTAAATATATTTTACATAAGTTTACAATAATTTAATAATAAACAAATACAATGAAATATATTTTATTCGTTAGGTTCAGAATTATTTTTGCTAAATTATTGTACACACAAATTTTCGCTGGCCTTATTCGGCAAGAAGGGCGCTGCAATTTAAGGCAAAATCGCAAGTTTTACCTATTCGGCAAAAACAACGGCGAACAAGTGGTATTTAATCAATAACTCACTGCGACTATCCTAAGGGATCGAACCTGTGTTGTTTTTGCCCTCCTTGTGGGAAGCAAGTCAAAATTCACCACGCTCTAAACCACCGGACTTGTGGAGGCTAGTACACCAAACGGGAGTAAAATTAAATTAGTTCTCAGGAAACCACACCATCGTATCTCGCAACTTGAAGGAAGCCTAGTTCGCTAGACTCATGTTGTTTGTAGGATTGTATAGTCCAGTAGTTTAGAGCGTCGTTAATTTTGACTTGCTTCCCACGAGGCGGGCTAAAATAACACGAGTTCGATCCCCCCAGCTAGACATAGCAATAAGATTATAGTAAACAGGTAATATCACAATATGCAGAACAACCATGGTATGGGATGAGGGGGGAGAAATTGAACTCGCGGTGAGTGAGTCGTAAAAGTCCTCGCCCATACCGTACAGCCACACGAGGCACATCTTGAGTAATAGTAATGTCGCAAAGTGTGGTCGAGAGTTGAGATTGAAAGGTTATGAGGTGTATGCAGGTAATTCGGGGAAATTAAAGGGTGGGGTGGCTGTGGGGGTGAAGGAGTCCAGTCCCTTTCGGTTGTTAGCTTGGGAGGAGGGGGGAGGGAGAGTGGTGAGGGTGGATGGGCATTGGAGCGACATTCGGGTATGTTTCATGGGAATATATATGCCAGCTGACAATAATCGACGTGTAAAGGATGAATTTGTAAGGGAGGTTTTGACATATCATTTACGGGGTTTGCCTATGATTACTCTGTTGGGGGGATTGGAATTGTATAATCAGGAAAAAGATGTAGAACCTAGAGGGCGGGTTGTGAATTAGGGTGTTGCTTGTTTTACTGAGGGAGGCGGGAGTGTTCGATGTGGTACGGGTGGAGGGTGGAGCATACTTTTGTGAGGAGAGGCTATGCAGCCCGGTTGGATCGTGTTTATGCAACAAGGGACGTTACAGTGGGGAGGGTGCAAACGCTTGATATTGGTTTTTCTGACCATCGTACAATGGTTATTGGAAGTTGAATGTGCGTTTGCTGGGGGGTGAGGGGAGGGAGGTCGTTTGAGGAATGGTGGGGTCCTTCTGGTTAGAAGGAGCAGAGGTAAGGAGAAAGATTTTTTGGGCTGGTGGGAAAAAAGTGCAAAGGAGGGAATAAGGGACTTTTATAGGAATCAAGGAAGGGATGAGGCAAGGTGGAAGTTTGGTCTTCAGAAGTATTTGGAGGGTCAGCTTAATGAATGCTATGAGGGTGGAGTTGGTAGGTATGGGGAAATAGAGGGGTTAAGGGGAAGGTTGAGGGATATTCAAAATGATCATTTTGATGCGATCAGAGTAAGAGGAGGTATTGAGGAGGCGTTGTGGGGAGATAGACCGTCAGGTTGCGTGTTGAGGAGGTTTAGAGATAGGCAGAGGGGTAACACGATTATGGGGATTGAGGTGTGTACAGGGGTGGGAGGATATGAAGTGGGACAGGTGCTCAGGACAACGGATGGCATAAGCAATTATGCTGATCATTGGTTTGGGAGGAAATTATCATTGAGTGTAGGGACGGGTAGTGCCGGGAGGTCCTTCCGGGAAGGGGTCCTTTTCGTTTGGGGAGGAAGACCGTAAGGAGTTGGGTGGAAGTATAAGTGAGGAGGAGGTGGGGAGGCAGTGTCTAGATTAAGTCTAGGGAAGGCACCAGGGTTAGACGGGATACCAATGATTTCTATGTAGTGCATTGGGAAACGTTGAGAGAATGTTTAGTGCAATTGTTTAATTGTATGAAGGATGGGGGTAGGTTAGGGAGATCGGGGGATTTTTTTT
>WNWK01025258.1:0-20000 GCA_009830355.1 Cherax destructor
AAGACAATATATACAAAGCAAGCCATCATGTAGACCAGGTGCCAAGGTAAACACAGCTTTATTAACATCGTACACACACACACACACACACACACACATATATATATATATATATATATATATATATATATTTTTTTAAACAAACCGGCCGTATCCCACTGAGGCAGGGTGACCCAAAAGAAAAACAAAAGTTTCTGTTTTTAACTTTAGTAATGTGTACAGGAGACTGCTGCATCTCATCTGCCTATAGTATATAAGCCACTTCGCACTTATGCTGTATTCTTTTCAAGACTGATGGACTGATTACATCGACTCAAGGCTGAGGGACTGATTACCTCAAACTCCTCCTGTTCTTCACCATTCTCCTTTGCATTAACTGATGAAGCCACTGTGTGGCGAAACGTTTCCTCACAAAAGATATTCAAGAGTTGCACATACGTCTAATTTATCAATGTCAGACGATCTCACATTCAAAGCCCTCAACATTGTATCTGCCTCATCTGCTAAAAAATGATAGGATGGATAATGAGAACCTTCAAAACTAAAAACGACAAGCCCATGATGATTCTCTTCAAATCGCTTGTTCTCTCTAGGCTGGAATACTACTGTACACTAACTGCCCCCTTCAAGGCAGGCAAAATTGCCTACCTGGAGAGTGTACAAAGAACTTTCACGGCACACATAAGTACGGTTGAAGTCCCTTGATTTGTATTTCCTGGAACGCAGGGGAGAAAGAGATACATGATAATATACACTTGGAAAATCCTAGAGGGATTACTACCAAACTTGCACACGAAAATCACTCCCTCTGAAAGCAAAAGACTCGGTAGAAGATGCACCATCCCCCCAATGAAAATCAGGGGTGCCACAAGTACCCTGAGACAACACTAAGTATCAGGGGCCCAAGACTGTTCAACTGCCACCGAGCATACATACGGGGGATTACAAATAGACCCATACACACACAACCCGCACATATAAAAGAGAGGAGCTTACGACGACGTTTCGGCCCGACTTGGACCATTTACAAAGTCACACTAACACACAGAGACAGAGGAAGGGTATTTATAGGCAGGCGGACAGGGGAGGGTACAAGAGAGTGGGGAAATGTAGGAGTAGTGGTAGTAGTGGTAGTAGTAAAGGTAGTAGTAAAGGTAGTAGAGTAGACAGTCATATGGGAAGGAGCACTGCAATGAGGCTAGCGGCCCGCAAGGGTGGTACGTGAGGGAAGAAAAGCGAAAAAATGAAGGAAAATACAAGGCAAAAGAAAGAACAGAAAAAAGGAAAACCCAAGGAGAAAAAAGGAGAAGGGGGAAGATAAGAAAGGGAAGGAATCAGGTTAAGTCACGGGTGTTCTGAAGTTTAGAGCATTTAACAATGTAATGAGAGAGGAAAGCATCAACAGAGACAAAGCCAGGGCTAAGATTCATACAGGGAAAGTTGTGTATAAGGGAGGATTCAACCAGGCGGCGACTATGAAAGTTAGACGTAGGGTAGACAGTTTTAGCAGAAGACCAATCAATGGGATGACTGTGATCTCTGACATGACAGAAAAGAGCATTATTAGTGGCTTTGTCTCTGTTGATGCTTTCCTCTCTCATTACATTGTTAAATGCTCTAAACTTCAGAACACCCGTGACTTAACCTGATTCCTTCCCTTTCTTATCTTCCCCCTTCTCCTTTTTTCTCCTTGGGTTTTCCTTTTTTCTGTTCTTTCTTTTGCCTTGTATTTTCCTTCATTTTTTCGCTTTTCTTCCCTCTCGTACCACCCTTGCGGGCCGCTAGCCTCATTGCAGTGCTCCTTCCCATATGACTGTCTACTCTACTACCTTTACTACTACCTTTACTACTACCACTACTACCACTACTCCTACATTTCCCCACTCTCTTGTACCCTCCCCTGTCCGCCTGCCTATAAATACCCTTCCTCTGTCTCTGTGTGTTAGTGTGACTTTGTAAATGGTCCAAGTCGGGCCGAAACGTCGTCGTAAGCTCCTCTCTTTTATATGTGCGGGTTGTGTGTGTATTGTTCCAGTCACGGTATTGTGCCTTTTTTGTTATAAATAGACCCATGGCTGTCATCAAGCAGGCGACGGACAGGCGCCTAAAGTCAGTAACTGATTAGCCAGGCTGTGGTTCGTACGTCGGTTACGTGCGGCCAGCAGTAACAGCATGGATGATCAGACCCTGATCCACCACAAGGCCAGGTCTCATATCGGGCCACGGGGGCGTTGACCCCCGAAACCCTCTACAGGTATACTCCAGGTATACCGTACTAGTCTTCTGTGTTACTGTACTGGTGTTGTGTTACTGTACTGGTGTTCTGTGTTATTATACTGTATCCTGCACAGGTTTTTCTATGTTACTGCACTGGTCTTCTGCATTACTGTACTATTCTTTTGTGTGTCTGAACTGAACTGTACTGGACTTTTGTGTTACTGTAGAGAATTGTACCGGTATTTTGTGACACTGTCCTAGTCTTCTGTGTTAATGCACTGGTCTTCTGTGTTACTGTACTAATCTTCTGTGTTACTGTACTGGTCTTCTTTATTACTGCACTGGTCTCCTGTGTTACTGCACTGCTCTTCTGTGTTACTGTACTGGTCTTCTGTGTTACTGTACTGGTCTTCTGTGTTACTTCACTGGTCTTCTGTGTTACTGCACTGGTCTTCTGTGTTACTGCTCTGGTCTTCTGTGATACAGCACTGGTCTTCTTTGTTACTGCACTGGTCTTCTGTGTTACTGCACTGCTCTTCTGTGTTACTGCACTGCTCTTCTGTGTTACTGCACTGATCTTGTGTGTTACTGCACTGGTCTTCTGTGTTACTGCACTGGTCTTGTGTTACTGTACTGGTCTTCTGTGTTACTGTACTGGTCTTCTGTGTTACTGTACTGGTCTTCTGTGTTACTGTTCTGGTCTTCTGTGTTACTGTACTGGTCTTTTGTGTTACTGCACTGGTCTTCTGTGTTACTGTACTGGTCTTCTGTGTCACTGTACTGGTCTTCTGTGTTACTGTACTGTACTGGTCTTGTATGTTACTGTACTGTACTGGCCTTCTGTGTTACTGTAATGTACTGGTCTTCTGTGTTACTGTACTGGCCTTGTATGTTACTGTACTCTAATGGTCTTCTGTGTTACTATACTGTACTGGTCTTGTATGTTACTGTACTGTACTGGTCTTCTGTGTTACTGTACTGGCCTTGTATGTTACAGTACTGTACTGATCTTCTGTGTTACTGTACTGTAATGGTCTTCTGTGTTACTGTAATGTACTGGTCTTCTGTGTTACTGTACTGTACTGGTCTTGTATGTTACTGTACTGTACTGGTCTTCTGTGGAACTGTACTGTACTTGTATTGTATGTTACTGTACTGTAATGGTCTTCTGTGTTACTCTACTGTACTGGTCTTGTATGTTACTGTATTGTACTGGTCTTCTGTGTTTATGTACTGTACTGGCCTTGCATGTTACTGAACTGTAATGGTATTCTGTGTTACTGTACTGTACTGGCCTTCTGTGTTTCTGTACTGTACTGGTCTTGTATGTTACTGTACTGTACTGGTCTTCTGTGTTACTGTACTGGCCTTGTATGTTACTGTACTGTAATTGTCTTCTGTGTTACAGTACTGTAATGGTCTTGTATGTTACTGCACTGTAATGGTCTTCTGTGTTACTGTACTATACTGGTCTTGTATGTTACTGTACTGTAATGGTCTTCTGTGTTACTGTACTGTACTGGTCTTGTATGTTACTGTAGTGTACTGGTTTTCTGTGTTACTGTACTGGTCTTGTATGTTACTGTACTGTAATGGTCTTCTGTGTTACTGTACTGTACTGGTCTTGTATGTTACTGTACTGTACTGGTCTTCTGTGTTACTGTACTGTACTGGTCTTCTGTTTTACTGTACTCTAATGGTCTTGCATGTTTTATGTGCCACTAAACTGTTTTTGTGTTACTATGTTTTTTTATATTATTATTATTATTTATGTAGTGTGCTATACTGTTTTATGTTTCATTTTCTGTTTTATGTGTTGCGATATTGTTTTATGTGTAACTATACTGTTTTATGTCTCACTTTACCGTTTTATGTGTTATGTTGTTTCATGTGTTACTTTATTGTTTTGTGAGTTACTATACTGTTTTTTGTGTTACTATACTGTTTTTTATATTATTATACAGTTTGATGGTTTAGTATACTGTTTTATATGTTACTCTATTATTTTATGTGTCTCTATACTGTTCAATGTATTACTGTACTATTTTATGTTACTGTGTTGTTATTACATGTTACTGTGCTTGTGTTTTATGTTAGTGTACTTTCTGTAAGTCAGTGTAGTTTTCTTGGTTGTTAGTGTACTTACTGTAAGTCAGTGTAGTGTTTTTGGTTGTAATGGTCTGGTGATGCTGACACACTGTGGTAAAGGTCACTTTTATCCTGAACTGTACTTAAGTGTTCTTTTCCAATGTACTTTTCTTGTGTTTTGCTGTACCGATTTTGTGTGTTTTTACCGTTCTTGTACATTGATATTTTGGCTGTATCCTTGACGTCAGCTAAAGGTTCTTGTCTTCTATATACACCAAACACGTAAGTATTTCCCACTGCGTCTTACTCAACATTGAATCCCACACTGACATTCATGTCTCTTGCATCATTCAACATTCCCAACACATTCACTTAACATCTCCCAGTATCCCTTTATCTTATCTGTATTTTTCTCAGATTTAAAAATATTTATCCAAATAAACCTATCCACAATACACTCCAAAAATCAATAACTCTCAGGAAATAAAGTCGCTATCATGATAGTCTACAACTTCCCACCAAAAAGATTTCGGTAGCCATTCCTGCAACCTGGCTGGTTCCTCTCATTGTTATTGTCTCCAGTATTTTTTTAACAATGATTTCTTGCACTTATGTACGTTTGAAACCCTGGTACCATAAGTCTTGTTCTTTGCATACAGTATTTATTTGTTTTAACTATTGTTAAACAATGTTCTTCATAAATATATTTTACAATTCTGTCTAACACTGTGTACGCATTTGATCTTTTCACTAGCACAGTCTGCTACCAAAGTTACACTAGTGATGTGTTTCACTAGCACAGTCTGCTACCAAAGTTACACTAGTGATGTGTTTCACTAGCACAGTCTGCTACCAAAGTTACACTAGTGATGTGTTTCACTAGCACAGTCTGCTACCAAAGTTACACTAGTGATGTGTTTCACTAGCACAGTCTGCTACCAAAGTTACACTTGTGATGTGTTTCACTAGCACAGTCTGCTACCAAAGTTACACTTGTGATGTGTTTCACTAGCACAGTCTGCTACCAAAGTTACACTTGTATAGAGATATGAGACTCTAGTTATTGTCTGTTTACAAGCGAAAAAATGTAGTGAAATGCTACAACCTATTATGCAGACGTAACTTCTGTACAATGCGTCAGTACCTACAACAGTCTTCATGTTTCCTCCAAACAAGACTTAGGTCACTATAGTTCAGTAACTACAGTAGTTTTATATATTTCCTTCCAACAGGACTGAAGTCGCTATAGTTCAGTAGTTACGGTAGTTTCAGAGGTATTCTTAAATACAGTGAAAGTCGTTATACGTTCAACAAAAACTTTAGTATTAAGCACAGCTTCCCAACTAGGTTAGTCACTATGGTTACAATATCTTCAACACATTATAAAGCATAATTATGTACTCTTTCAATAAATACATATTCCAGTATTTAAAAGACCTTCATGTTGAGATAAGTCTTTAATGACAGAAAAAATCATTGGCCATCACAAAAATAATTGTATGAGAGCATCTTAGAGCGTGGCCAACAAGGCTCCTTGTTAATGTCTCAGATAAACTTCCATTATCTAATGTATAAAGTAGTTTATGTGGAAAATTTGTGACCTTTTATATTGATTTATAATGCAACATCGAAAATCATACCAACCTTATAATGCAACATCGAAAATCATGCCAACCTTATAATGCAACATCGAAAATCATACCAACCTTATAATGCAACATCGAAAATCATACCAACCTTATAATGCAACATCGAAAATCATACCAACCTTATAATGCAACATCGAAAATCATACCAACCTTATAATGCAACATCGAAAATCATACCAACCTTATAATGCAACATCGAAAATCATACCAACCTTATAATGCAACTTCGAAAATCATACCAACCTTATAATGCAACTTCGAAAATCATACCAACCTTAATGGTTAAGTTTGCGAAAGAATCATTGAAAAAAATGAATGCAGAAAATATTTCTATGCAAATAGAGTAATTGATGAGTTGAGTCAACTCCTGTAGGAAGTTGTAAGTGAACTTTAACACTAATTATGAACCACAACAAAATATATGATAGAATATAGATAATTAAGAAATGCTAATTAACCCTTCTAAAACTTATGAGAAATTAAAATAATACAACAAGAAAAGGATATTAAGTTTGATCTATTAGGGTAAGAAAGGTATTATTACAAATAATTATGAAATAAAATTTATACAAATATCAAGTATTTACTGAAAATATTTTATATTTAATATATTATGAAATATATTTATGCATTTCAGATTAATATGAATATATCAATATCTGTTTTCTCATTTTTATATTTTTTATATTTTGATATTTTTGTGAGACCTGCTTGTCTCAGCTTACAAAGCTGTGCTTGTCTCAGCTTACAAAGCTGTGCTTGTCTCAGCTTACAAAGCTGTGCTTGTCTCAGCTTACAAAGCTGTGCTTGTCTCAGCTTACAAAGCTGTGCGTGTCTCAGCTCACAAAGCTGTGCTTGTCTCAGCTCACAAAGCTGTGCTTGTCTCAGCTTACAAAGCTGTGCTTGTCTCAGCTTACAAAGCTGTGCGTGTCTCAGCTCACAAAGCTGTGCTTGTCTCAGCTTACAAAGCTGTGCGTGTCTCAGCTTACAAAGCTGTGCTTGTCTCAGCTTACAAGTGTCTCAGCTTACAAAGCTGTGCGTGTCTCAGCTTACAAAGCTGTGCTTGTCTCAGCTTACAAAGCTGTGCTTGTCTCAGCTTACAAAGCTGTGCGTGTCTCAGCTTACAAAGCTGTGCGTGTCTCAGCTAACAAAGCTGTGCTTGTCTCAGCTTACAAAGCTGTGCTTGTCTCAGCTTACAAAGTTGTGCGTGTCTCAGCTTACAAAGCTGTGCTTGTCTCAGCTTACAAAGCTGTGCGTGTCTCAGCTCACAAAGCTGTGCTTGTCTCAGCTTACAAAGCTGTGCGTGTCTCAGCTAACAAAGCTGTGCTTGTCTCAGCTTACAAAGCTGTGCTTGTCTCAGCTTACAAAGTTGTGCGTGTCTCAGCTTACAAAGCTGTGCTTGTCTCAGCTTACAAAGCTGTGCGTGTCTCAGCTTACAAAGCTGTGCTTGTCTCAGCTTACAAAGCTGTGCTTGTCTCAGCTTACAAAGCTGTGCTTGTCTCAGCTTACAAAGCTGTGCTTGTCTCAGCTTACAAAGCTGTGCTTGTCTCAGCTTACAAAGCTGTGCTTGTCTCAGCTTACAAAGCTGTGCTTGTCTCAGCTTACAAAGCTGTGCGTGTCTCAGCTTACAAAGCTGTGCTTGTCTCAGCTTACAAAGCTGTGCTTGTCTCAGCTTACAAAGCTGTGCGTGTCTCAGCTTACAAAGCTGTGCTTGTCTCCAAGCTTACAAAGCTGTGCTTGTCTCAGCTTACAAAGCTGTGCGTGTCTCAGCTCACAAAGCTGTGCTTGTCTCAGCTTACAAAGCTGTGCGTGTCTCAGCTTACAAAGCTGTGCTTGTCTCAGCTTACAAAGCTGTGCTTGTCTCAGCTTACAAAGTGTGCTTGTCTCAGCTTACAAAGCTGTGCTTGTCTCAGCTTACAAAGCTGTGCTTGTCTCAGCTTACAAAGCTGTGCGTGTCTCAGCTTACAAAGCTGTCTTGTCTCAGCTTACAAAGCTGTGCTTGTCTCAGCTTACAAAGCTGTGCTGTCTCAGCTTACAAGCTGTCGTGTCTCAGCTTACAAAGCTGTGCTTGTCTCAGCTTACAAAGCTGTGCTGTCTCAGCTACAAAGCTGTGCTTGTCTCAGCTTACAAAGCTGTGCTGTCTGCTACAAAGTCTGTCTCACTTGAAAGTTATCACACAAGTCAAGTCACTTCTGTTACACAAAGCTGTTATGTTTAGAAAACTAAAGAACAAAGTAATATTTATCACTAGATGATAATAACAAAAGTTTTGACAAATTTAAAATGTTTACTGTCTCCATGGAAATTAATAATCACATAATCACTTAAAACTCGTAGAAGAAAAACTAATAGAGGGAACAGAAAACACCGAAATAAGACAACAAAAAGAAAGAACAACAAGGAAAAAAAGAACAAACAAGGAAATAATAAGGCACAACAAGTGAAAAAGAGGAAACTGAAAGAGAAGCTAAGTTATGGAAAAAAAAAACATACACCGGAAAATGGTAACAAAGAAAGAACAAGCAAAGAAGCACAGGGCAAACATTCTTGAGGAAGAACATTAACTAGAAAAATAACGAATACCAGCCGGAAAGACAAGGAACTCTAGCAAGAATATAAGAACCAACTTACTGATTATATAAAGCCTTCAAATATATCATCTTGTGTCAATTATTTCAGCAATCACTCTAAATAAGTTAAGAAAAGAACGGTGTCTAATCTACTCCTAAGATATTCACGGAGTTGCTGCCAAAAGCGTTTAGGTCAAGAAGTTTCCACTATAAAGCATTAAATCAGAAGGTTTGCACACAGTAAAGCAAAAACCTATTATAAAACAACTCCACAGACTCCAAAAGAAAATATCGTTTTCCATGATATCATACATGAAAAAAGCGCATAATTAGCTATCATAATCTCCTGTCCTGACAACTTAGATAATTGTTTTTTTTCTGAAAAAGACATACAGGAATGGACAAGTCTTCGTCAAGACCTTCTTGGCACAGGGAAGACCTGGCGTCAGTGACCACCTGGGATGCTGCAACACAAGACACCTGGGATGCTGCAACACAAGACACCTATGAAATACGGACAGATGAGCTCTGGTTTCTTCTAGTATCTCAAAATTGAAGTAAATAAAATTATGTAACTAGAAACAAAGTAACTTTCTTACTCTTTTCCTACTTTTTATTATGTGTTTATGTTTTTTCTTTATACTTATAATAATACAATGTTTATCATATCTTAAGATCAGGTCCTTTATAACTGATCTCTGAGAACAGTACAGCAGTACACAAGTACCACACAAGAACAGTACAGCAGTACATAAGTACCACACAAGAACAGTTCAGCAGTACACAAGTACCACACAAGAACAGTACAATAAAATGAGGAAAGAATAGAGCAAGATAATAATACATAAAACAGCAGTATTGAAAACATTAAGACAGAGTTGTACTGGCCAGGTTGTAACATCCACACCAACATTAAGACAGAGTTGTACTGGCCAGGTTGTAACATCCACACCAACATTAAGACAGAGTTGTACTGGCCAGGTTGTAACATCCACACCAACATTAAGACAGAGTTGTACTGGCCAGGTTGTAACATCCACACCAACATTAAGACAGAGTTGTACTGGCCAGGTTGTAACATCCACACCAACATTAAGACAGAGTTGTACTGGCCAGGTTGTAACATCCACACCAACATTAAGACAGAGTTGTACTGGCCAGGTTGTAACATCCACACCAACATTAAGACAGAGTTGTACTGGTCAGGTTGTAACATCCACACCAACATTAAGACAGAGTTGTACTGGCCAGGTTGTAACATCCACACCAACATTAAGACAGAGTTGTACTGGCCAGGTTGTAACATCCACACCAACATTAAGACAGAGTTGTACTGGCCAGGTTGTAACATCCACACCAACATTAAGACAGAGTTGTACTGGCCAGGTTGTAACATCAACACCAACATTAAGACAGAGTTGTACTGGCCAGGTTGTAACATCAACACCAACATTAAGACAGAGTTGTACTGGCCAGGTTGTAACATCAACACCAGTAATCCCTTTTGTCGAGAGGTTGACTCTCCCAGTGTGTACACCTTATTTTCTTTCCCTAGTTTTCTTTGTTGTATTTATGAATATTTTTGTCAATATAGTGAAGGTGAGAGAAATGACGACATGAAAAAATAAAAAGTGAGAGAGACAATAATTGTTTAATAATTCATAACAGTGTTTTTTTGCTATATCTACAAAATACAATGTAATAGCATTCTCCATTCCAATTATTCAGAATTCTATTAAAATATATAATATAATTTAAATATAATTTTAGCAGCTGTGTGAGACAGTACAAATATGTGCATATATGTCAGTGACATAGAGGTTGAATAATGTGTATTGTAGGTGTGCTGGGGAAATTGTGTTTATATATGTTGTGTCCCTGTCCAGAAGACAAAGGATATGTCTGATATATGTATATTATTTCCTTTTCACTTAATACTATATTTCCGATATCATTATTAATAGCTAAAATAATGCTATTGTGCTTTATAGTATTATCTGTCCCTATAATTTTAGCTATGTGTATAGGTAGGTTGTCTTTTATTAATTTAAGTCTGGGACTGCTGTCCTAACTACCATGGGGTAGTTGAGTCTATCGTTTCTCGGATAGAGTTCATGTACCGAGGTGACATCTGGTGAGGAGGCGTTGTCCGAAGTAGTAGCAGCCCAACTCTAGCCTTGAATAGTCTCCTCTTCCTTGAGCTCTGTATAGACTCTCATCTTGGTTTACTCACGGTTCTTTTGTTTGTTTTCGCTACTCTAGGTTTCATTGTAGTACAGTCTTCGCTGTTATGAGAGTTTTCTAAGTGTTACAGTAGTCTTTATTGAAAGACGGGAGTTTCAGTACTCTTATTAGTATCATATTGAATGTCTCAGCGGTGTTTTTGTTGGTCGTTTGTTGGTTTCCATTGTCTAGATTAATATCCCACTTGATTCCAGTGATTATTGTAAATAAGATTAATTATATCTCGAGATTTACGGCCATTGTTATTCTGAAGAATCAATCTCCAGTAAAGATAATATTTGTTAAAACTATTTAATATTAAAGATATTAATTTATTGTCCGATTATTATCTCCTGATTGTAATTTAACAAAACCTAGTAAAAGAAATATTTATAGTAAACATAGAGTTGACAATAAATCAACTCCTTGTTACAAGAGGAAAAATTTCACAGGCTATATATATATATATATATATATATGAAAAGTTTAGCCTAAACTTCTCAGATTTTCTCCTCTCGCTTCTTTGGTATACTTAGCGAGACTCAAATTAATCCTTTTGTAACAATATATATATTGTAGAATGGGACCAGAGAATAAGTGTGTGTGTGTGACTGTACTTGTGTACTTGTAAGCTTACTTGTGGACGTTTCAGTGACTTATATATATAAAAAGACGAACTGCAACAAAAAAAGAAACTGATAACTTTTTTTGGTGGGAAGACAGTCACATACGAATACAAATATAAACAATAAGTGAAAACAAAACAAAAATAATTAACAGCCTTTGTCCCTGCCTTTGTTTGTGGTACAGTTCACAACTGTTGGACACAGTGTTTGTGGTACAGTTCACAACTGTTGGACACAGTGTTTGTGGTACAGTTCACAACTGCTGGACACAGTGTTTGTGGTACAGTTCACAACTGCTGGACACAGTGTTTGTGGTACAGTTCACAACTGCTGGACACAGTGTTTGTGGTACAGTTCACAACTGCTGGACACAGTGTTTGTGGTACAGTTCACAACTGCTGGACACAGTGTTTGTGGTACAGTTCACAACTGCTGGACACAGTGTTTGTGGTACAGTTCACAACTGCTGGACACAGTGTTTGTGGTACAGTTCACAACTGCTGGACACAGTGTTTGTGGTACAGTTCACAACTGCTGGACACAGTGTTAGATAGAATTCCAAAATATTGTTTAATTTAAATTAAATATTATCGTTTGTTTATTGGCTGCTGATAACACCAAAAGTCTGATTGATCTAGTGATGGAAAAGACAAAATATAAGTAATGAATAACTGCGTGAATGTACTTGTGTACTTCCGTATTTACCTGTGGACGTTGCATATACGAAAACGACGAATTTCAACAAAAATCGAAAGTTGATAACTTTTTTGTAGCAGATTTCCTGGTGAGAAGAGAGTGTCACACTCGGACACACATCTATACACGATAAAACGTTCACACATACACTTATAAAGCTGCATGAGTCAAAGCAAAACAAAAATTTATTTGAATACATAATGAAACATAAATAGAAGTCCCAGATTTTTACTAAGTAACCTCACCTTGGTGGCCATGTTGGGTGGCAGCTTGGTCTTGCCTAGCTGGTCTACTGTTCGTGGCTGTCTTGGTGGGTGTAATTACAGGACGCAGTTTTCTGTGTGTCCCCTCCTGTAATTCCACCCACCTGGACAGTCTCAGCAGTAGACCAGCTAGACAAGACAAGTTAAACAACAAGGTCACTGGGGAGGGGCCAACACATACACAACACACACACCCACATACAAACCCTCAACCCACCCGCCTACCACCCATCCGCCCGACACCCAAACACCCGCCCGACACCGATCCACCCCCCACCCACCTGGGAAAGTGAGGAAGGGAGTTCATCTGAGGGGACACAGGTGGACTTCTGGACACACGGAACTAGGGAAAGCACCAAAACAATCGGGAGTGGGAAGTGTGGAAGGGTTGACATCCGGGGGCCCACGGATGGAGACCTGGAAACATAAACCACACCTGACTATGACCACAATACACTATGAGCACACCTCACTATGGCCACAATACACCATGACCACACTTCACCATGATCCACACCTGGGAGTTCATCTGAGGGGACACAGGTGGACTTCTGGACACACGGAACTAGGGAAAGCACCAAACTATAATCTCACCTCACTATGACCACACCTCACCCTGACCTCACCTATGATCACACCTCACTATGACCTCACCTAATTATGATCACACCTCACTATGACCTCACCGAACGATGACCATACCTGTCTATGACCTCACCTAACTATGACCACACCTCACCTAGGACCACACCTCACTATGGCCACTCCTCACCATGATCCACACCTGGGAGTTCATCTGAGGTGACACAGATGGACTTCTGGACACACGGAACAAGGGAAAGCACCAAAACAATCGTGAGTGGGAAGTGTGGAAGGGTTGACATCCGGGGGCCCACGGATGGAGACCTGGAAACATAAACCATACCTGACTATGACCACAGTTCGCCATGATCTCACCTCACAATAACCACACCTCACTACGACCACACCTCACTACGACCACACCTCACTATGACCACGAATCACTACGACCACACCTCGCTATGACCACAATACACCATGACCACACCTCACTATGGCCACAATACACCATGACCACACCTCATCATGACCACAATACACAATGAACACTCCTCACCATGATCCACACCTGGGAGTTCATCTGAGGGGACACAGATGGACTTCTGGACTCACGGAACTAGGGAAAGCACCAAAATAACCAAACTATAATCTCACCTCACTACGACCACACCTTATCATGACCACAGCTAACTACGACCACACCTATCTAAGACCTCACCTAACTATGATCACACCTCACCTAACTATGACCATACTTGTCTATGACCTCACCTAACTATAACCACACCTCACCTAGGACCACACCTCACTATGACCACTCCTCACCATGATCCACACCTGGGTGTTCTCCTGAGGGGACACAAATGGACTTCTGGACACACGGAACTAGGGAAAGCACCAAAACAACTGGAAGTGGGTTGACATCCGGGGACCCATGTATGGACACCAGGAAACATAAACCACACATATGACCACAATTTACCACACCTCACTATGACCACAATTCATCATGACCTCACCTCCCTATGACCACACCTCACTATGACCACACCTCACTAAGACCTCACCTAAGTATGATCACACCTCACTATGACCTCACTTCGCTATGACCACACCTCACCATGATCCACACCTGAGGGGACACAGACGGACTTCTGGACACACGGAACTAGGGAAAGCACCAAAACAACTGGAAATGGTCACCTTAATTGACCACCCCTCACTTATGACCACATCTCATCGTGATTCGCACCTGGGAGTTCATCTGAGGGGACACAGATGGACTTCTGGACACACGGAACTAAGGAAAGCACCATGAGGTCTTAGTCAGGTATGTTCATTGATAGGTGAAGTCTTAGGTGTGGCCAAAGGTGGAATAAAGTGAGCTGATGCTGACTGAAATTTATCTGTACAGAATCTTCACAAAAAAGAGAATAATAATAATAATAATAATAATAATAGGAAAGCTTGTAAACAACAACTGTCTTTCACATTCCACCTGTTGTCGCTCAACAACTAACGAGGCTGTTGTCACTCAACAACTAACGAGGCCGCTTTACTGGTCGTTCCTCAGATTTAAATGGATTACAGAATGTGAATCTGAGTTCTTCCAAATGACTTAGTTCCTGAACCTGAACTGTTTTTATTATTGCAACGTTTTACTGATGGAGAATGTACTTGTAAGTCCAGAGCTGACAGTGTTACCACCACAGTGAGCATCTGTAGTCCAGAGCTGACAGTGTTACCACCACAGTGAAGCATCGTGTAGTCCAGAGCTGACAGTGTTACCACCACAGTGAAGCATCGTGTAGTCCAGAGCTGACAGTGTTACCACCACAGTGAAGCATACTATTTTGTAGTCCAGAGCTGACAGTGTTACCACCACAGTGAAGCATCGTGTAGTCCAGAGCTGACAGTGTTACCACCACAGTGAAGCATCGTGTAGTCCAGAGCTGACAGTGTTACCACCACAGTGAAGCATCGTGTAGTCCAGAGCTGACAGTGTTACCACCACAGTGAAGCATCGTGTAGTTTTGCCAAAAATGTTTCTTGATAAAATTATTGTTCCACAACATCTTTTGCGGTATTTGGTATTTGGGTATCAAGCTGTATGTTGCTCGGCTAGTGCTGGTCACTAGTACCCTCTATGTTGGTGCTAGCAGGGAGGGAAGCACTGGTCACTAGTCCCCTCTATGTTGGTGCTAGCAGGGAGGGAAGCACTGGTCACTAGTCCCCTCTATGTTGGTGCTAGCAGGGAGGGAAGCACTGGTCACTAGTCCCCTCTATGTTGGTGCTAGCAGGGAGGGAAGCACTGGTCACTAGTCCCCTCTATGTTGGTGCTAGCAGGGAGGGAAGCACTGGTCACTAGTACCCTCTATGTTGGTGCCAGCAGGGAGGGAAGCACTGGTCACTAGTACCCTCCATGTTGGTGCCAACAGGGAGGGAAGCACTGGTCACAATCTAACTTAGTCTGATGTGGTCACATATAGGTGTGGTCATACATAGACACTTGTGGTCATAGTCATGGATAGGTGAGGTCATAGTCAGGTGTGGTCATGGATAGGTGAGATCATAGTCACGTGTGGTCATAGATAGGAACTGAAGAAAGAAAAAACATAAATCAGTATGAAAGGTCAACCGTAGTTCATGTCAACACCACGACAGCCCAGAAGAAAGCAGTGGAATGTTCACCTAGAATATTCTAAGTGAACTTGGAAAAACACAAGAAACCTTCACTGATGCAGAAATTGTTAAAGAATGTCTGCTGGAAACTGCCGATACATTGTTTGAGGATAAACAGAAAAAAAGAGATAAAAGACAAAATAAAGCAGATTCCATTATCTGATTCCACATCAACGAGAAGAACAGAACTATTGGCAGCTTGATCTAGGACTGAAAAAAGCACCTTGCACTAGCTTTAGATGAGTCAACAGACAGTACTGATAATGCTCAACTCATGGTACTTGTGAGATATTATTTTGCCAGGACTTGTTGTGTGTGATCGACCTTAAAGGAAGAACACGAGGAGAGGATATATTTGGATCATTGAAAAGAATGTTAGAATCGAAAAATATTGATGTCGAATCCATCATTTCAGTGACCACAGATGGAGCTCCAGCCATGGTTGGTCGAGAGAGAGAGACTGGTCGCAAGATTAAAGGAAGATAATCCCGACATGATAACTTATCACTGCATTATTCACCAATCAGTACTGTGTGTCAGTCTGGGAGATGAGTATGGTGACCTCATGGACACTATTATGATGCTAGTAAACTTCCTTCCATCAACGTCATCACTACAACACCGTCTACTCCGAAGCTTTCTAACTGAGGTCGATGCTTGCTATGACGATTTACTTGTGCACAACAATGTGAGATGGTGCAGTAAGGGAAGAGTTTTGGAACGATTTTGGGCAATCAGGAAAGAGTTACAGACTTTCCTCAAGGATCAGTGTGAAAGCAAAGACATTTTCTGATTTTTTGGAAGATGACAAGAAAATGGAGTGTTGGATTTTTGGCAGACATAATGTCACATCTGAACGATCTTAACGTTAAACTGCAAGAGGACAAACACACGATCTTCAACATGATCTCAACAATTCAAGCTTTCCAGAAGAAATTGGAACTTTTTGCTGTCGATGTTCAGAGCCAACTTTTACATTTCTCCAGACTGTTGGAGCAACGTAATGATGAAACAGATTCTAAATATGTTACGCTTTGATGACTTTGTTCTTGGAAAACAGTTGCTGGAGTTCGTTCAAAACCCCTTTATAGTGGCGGGTATCTCAGAATTCTCAGTCGAAGCAAAACAAGCCTTCAAAATTCAACTGGAACTCATTGACTTGCAACAGAATGGGAGACAGAGACAAGTACTCTGTGATTGTGCTCCAGAAACATTTTGGTCAAAGGAAGGATCACCTGCGAATTCTCCTAGGCTTCACAGATTAGCAGTCCAGATTCTCCCAATGTTTGGGTCCACCTACTGCTGCCAGTCTGAGTTCTCAACTATGAACTTGGTGAAGAACAAGTTCCGCTCCTGTATGACCAGTGAACACCACCAATGTCTTCTACTAGTTATTGCTCCATTTGTACCAAGATTTTAACACGAAGCAAGAAGTGTCATTTCTCTCAATAAACTAACATAACAGAACAACAGTACACAGTCATACACACTACACATCAGTCTTCTTCATCTTTTTATGTTAAAATTCGGATTTTTTTTTAAATAAGACCTCAAATCCTATTGTAGTGTAATTTTTATTACATACCATTCTGTTAATCATTATATATATATATATATATATATATATATATATATATATATATATATATATATATATATATATATATATTATAGGTAGTAGGTTGGTAGACAGCAACCACCCAGGGAGGTACTACCATCCTGCCAGGTGACTGTGAAACAGAAACCTGAAACTGTTTTACATGATGGTAGGATTGCTGGTGTCTTTTTTCTGTCTCATAAACATGCACGATTTCAGGTACGTCTTGCTACTTCTACTTACACTTAGGTCACACTACGCAAACATGTACACGTTTATGTATACACACTCATCTGAGTTTTCTTTGATTTTATCTTAATAGTTCTTGTTCTTATTGCTTTTCCTTTCATATCCATGGGGAAGTGGAATAAGAATCTTTCCTCCGTAAGCCATGCGTGTTGTAAAAGTCAACTAAAATGCCGGGAACAATGGGCTAGTAACCCCTTTTCCTGTATAGCTTACTAAAAAGAAGAAGAAGAAAACCGTCAAATTGGGATGTTTGAATGTGCGTGGATGTTGTGCGAATGATAAGAAAGAGATGATTGTAGATGTTATGAATGAAAAGAGGCTGGATGTCCTGGCTTTAAGTGAGACAAAGCTGAAGGGGTAGGAGAGTTTCAGTGGGGAGAAATAAATGGGATTAGATCAGGGGTTTCAAATAGAGTTAGAGCTAAAGAAGGAGTGGCAATAATGTTGAATAATCAGTTATGGCAGGTAAAGAAGGAATATAAATGTATAAATTCAAGGATTATGTGGAGTAAAATAAAGGTTGGATGTGAAAAGTGGGTTATAGTAAGTGTTTATGCACCTGGAGAAGAGAGAAGTGTAGAGGAGAGAGAGAGATTTTGGGAAATGTTGAGTGAGTGTGTGGGGAGTTTTGAACCAAGTGAGAGAGTAATTGTGGTTGGGGATCTTAATGCTAAAGTGGGTAAAAATGTTGTGGAGGGAGTAGTAGGTAAATTTGGGGTGCCAGGGGTAAATGTAAATGGGGAACCATTAATTGAGCTATGTGTAGAAAGAGGTTTGGTAATAAGTAATACATATTTTATGAAAAGAGGATAAATAAATATACAAGGTATGATATAGCACGTAAGGAAAGTAGTTTGTTGGATTATGTTTTGGTGGATAAAAGGTTGATGAATAGGCTTCTGGATGTACATGTTTATAGAGGGGCAACAGATATATCAGATCATTATTTGGTTGTAGCTACAGTTAGAGTAAAAGGTAGATGGGACAAAAAGAAAATGGCAACAGCAAGTAAGAAAAGGTAAAAGTGTATAAACTAAGGGAGGAGGAAGTTAGGGTGAGATATAAGCAACTATTGGCAGAAAAGTGGGCTAGTGCAAGTAGGAGTAGTGGGGGGGTTGAAGAGAGTTGGGATAGTTTTAAAAATGCAGTATTAGAATGTGGGGCAGAAGTTTGTGGCTATAGGAGGGTGGGTGCAGGAGGAAAGAGGAGTGAGTGGTGGAATGAAGAAGTAAAGGGTGTGATAAAAGAAAAATGTAGCTTATGAGAGGTTTTACAAAACAGAAGTGTTAATAGAAGAGCAGAGTATATGGAGAGTAAAAGAAAGGTGAAGAGAGTGGTGAGAGAGTGCAAAAGAAGAGCGGATGAAAGAATGGGAGAGGCTCTGTCAAGAAATTTTACTGAAAACAAGAAAAATTTTTGGAGTGAGATAAACAAGGTAAGAAAGCCTAGGGAACGAATGGATTTGTCAGTTAAAAACAGAGTAGGGAGTTAGTAGATGGGGAGCTGGAGGTATTGGGTAGATGGCGGGAATATTTTGAGGAACTTTTAAATGTCGATGAAAAAAGGGAGGCGGTAATTTCATGTACTGGCCAGGGAGGTACAACATCGTTTAGGAGTGAAGAAGAGCAGGATGTGAGTGTGGAGGAGGTGCGTGAGGCATTACGTAGAATGAAAGGGGTAAAACAGCTGGAATTGACGGAATCATGACAGAAATGTTAAAAGCAGGGGGATATAGTGCTGGAGTGGTTGGTATTTTTGTTTAATAAATGTATGAAAGAGGGAAGGTACCTAGGGATTGGCAGAGAGCATGTATAGTTCCTTTATATAAAGGGAAGGGGATAAAGAGAGTGTAAAAATTATAGGGGAATAAGTTTACTGAGTATACCAGGTAAAGTGTATGGCAGGGTTATTATTGAAAGAATTAGAGGTAAGACAGAGAGTAGGATTGCAGATGAGCAAGGAGGCTTTAGAGTGGGTAGGGGATGTGTAGATCAAGTGTTTACAGTGAAGCATATATGTGAACAGTATTTAGATAAAGGTAGAGAAGTTTTTATTGCATTTATGGATTTAGAAAAGGCATATGATAGAGTGGATAGGGGAGCAATGTGGCAAATGTTGCAAGTGTATGGAATAGGTAGTAAGTTATTGAAGGCTGTAAAGAGTTTTTATGAGGATAGTGAGGCTCAGGTTAGGGTGTGTAGGAGAGAGGGAGATTATTTCCCGGTAAAAGTAGGTCTTAGACAGGGATGTGTAATGTCACCATGGTTGTTTAATATATTTATAGATGGGGTTGTAAAAGAAGTAAATGCTAGGGTGTTGGGGAGAGGGTGGGATTAAATTTTGGAGAATTAAATGCAAAATGGGAGTTGACACAGTTACTTTTGCTGATGATACTGTGCTTATGGGAGATTCTAAAGAAAAGTTGCAAGGTTAGTGGACGAGTTTGGGAGAGTGTGTAAAGGTAGAAAGTTAAAAGTGAACATAGATAAGACTAAGGTGATGAGGGTATCAAACGATTTAAATAAAGAAAAATTGGATATCACATTGGAGAGAGGGAT
>WNWK01025258.1:25000-28755 GCA_009830355.1 Cherax destructor
ACACGGAACTAGGGAAAGCACCAAAACAACCGGAAATGGGAAGTGCAGAAGGGTTGACATCCGGGGGCCCACGGATGGAGACCTGGAAACATGATCCACTCTTGACTATGACCACACTGCAGTATGACCACACCTAACTATGACCACACCTCACCATGACCACACTGCACTATGACCTCACCTCGCCTATCACCACACCTCACTATGATCCACACCTGGGAGTTCATCTGAGGGGACACAGATGGACTTCTGGACACACGGAACTAGGGAAAGTACCAAAACAACCGGAACTATGACCACACCTCACTGACCACACCTCACCTCACCAAGACCTCACCTCGCCTATAACCACACCTCACCATGAACACACCTCACAATGACCACACCTCACCATGATCCACACCTGGGAGTTCATCTGAGGTGACACAGATGGACTTCTGGACACACGGAACTAGGGAAAGCACCAAAACAATCGGGAGTGGAAAGTGTGGAAGGGTTGACATCCGGGGGCCCACGGATGGAGACCTGGAAACATGAACCACACCTCACTATGGCCACGCCTCACTACGGCCACACCTCACTATGACCACAATACACCATGACCACACCTCATAATGATCCACACCTGGGAGTCCATCTAAGGGGACACAGATGGACTTCTGGACACACGGAACTAGGGAAAGCACCAAAATAACAAACTATAATCTCACCTCACTATAACCACACCTCATCTAACTATGAGCACACCTGTCTAAGACCTCACCTAACTATGATCATACCTGTCTATGACCTCACCTAACTATGACCACACCTCACCTATGACCACACCTCACCATGATCCACACCTGGGAGTTCATCTGAGGGGACACAGATAGACATTCGGGAGTGGGAAGTGTGGAAGGGTTGACATCCGGGGGAAACATAAACCACCACTGACTATGACCACAGTTCACCATGACCACACCGCATCATGACCACAATACACTATGACCACACCTCACCATGATCCTCACCTGGAACTAGGAAACTAGAAACTAGGAAAAGCACCAAAATAACCAACCTATAATCTCACCTCACTATGACCACACCTGTCTAAAACCTTTCCTAACTATGATCACACCTCACCTAACTATGACCTCACCTAACTATGACCACACCTCACCTAGTACCACACCTCACTATGACCACACCTCACCATGATCCACACCTGGGAGTTCATCTGAGTGGACACAGATGAACTTCTGGACACACGGAACTAAGGAAAGCACCAAAACAATCTGGAGTGGGAAGTGTGGAAGGGTTGACATCCGGTCATTAGTACCCTCCATGTTGGTGCCAGCAAGGAGTCACAAGTACCTTCCACGTTGGTACCAGCAGAGAGAGAAGTACTGGGCCAACACTACCATTGAGCTATATAGTAAAACTACATCTCTAAACATAACGTCCCTGTGGTGCAGGGGTCAGCACGGCTCCCTTTAAACCAGCAGACTCGGGTTTGACTCCCGGCGGAGTCTTGCATTTTTTTTTATAGTGAAACATAGTTCTATTGAGTTGTACACTATGGTACTTCTAGTGAGTTGTACACCATGGTACTTCTAGTGAGTTGTACACCATGGTACTTGTGCTGGAGAGTGGTACTCCTTGTACTTGCTCTAGTGAGTTCCACACCATGGTACTTGTACTAGTGAGTTGGACACCATGGTACTTGTACTAGTGAGTGGTACTCCTTGTACTTAACATAAGAACATAAGAAAGGAGGAACACTGCAGCAGGCCTGTTGGCCCATACTAGGCAGGTCCTTCACAATCCGTCCCACTAACAGAATATTTGCTCAACCCAATTTTCAATGCTACCCAAGAAATAAGCTTTGACAATTCTACCCACTCATGCGCGAGTCCCACTCAAATCCAACCCCTCTCACTCATGAATTTATCCAACCTAAATTTGAAACTACCCAAGGTCCTAGCTTCAATAACCCTACTAGGCAGACTGTTCCACTCATCAACTACCCTATTTCCAAACCAATACTTTCCTATATCCTTTCTAAATCTAAACTTATCTAACTTGAATCCATTATTTCGGGTTCTCTCTTGGAGAGATATCCTCACGACCTTATTTATATCCCCTTTGTTAATACCCATTTTCCACTTGTATACTTCGATCATGTCTCCCCTCATTCTACGTCTTACAAGTGAATGTAATTTTAGGGTCTTCAATCTTTCTTCGTAAGGAAGATTTCTAATGCTATGTATTAATTTAGTCATTCTACGCTGAATGTTTTCTAACGAATTTATGTCCATTCTGTAATATGGAGACCAGAACTGAGCTGCGTAATCTAGGTGAGGCCTTACTAATGATGTATAAAGCTGTAATATAACCTCTGGACTTCTGTTGCTAACACTTCTTGATATAAATCCCAGTAATCTATTTGCCTTATTACGTACGCTTAGGCATTGCTGTCTTGGTTTAAGGTTGCTGCTTATCATCACCCCCAAGTCCTTCTCGCAATCTGTATGGCTAAGTTCTACGTTATTTAACTTATAAGTGCTTGGGTTATGGACACTCCCGAGCTTCAGAACCTTGCATTTATCTACATTGAACTGCATCTGCCACTTTTCTGACAGCACTTTTCCCCCAATGCCATGAGCTGCCACTTTCTTTAACAGTCTCTGGTGCGGTACTCTATCAAAAGCCTTACTAAAGTCTAAATAAACAATATCGAATTCTTTATCGTGATCAACAGCCTCAAACGTTACCACAACTGGACTTTACTGAAGAAGGTTAATAAATTAGATAGGCAGGAACGGCCCCTCGTGAATCCATGCTGGGTATCATTAATCAAATTATGGTTATCTAGATGGCTTCTAATAATATCAGCTATAATTGACTCTAGTAATTTGCCTACAATTGAGGTCAGGCTTATTGGGCGGTAGTTTGACGGTAGTGACTTGTCCCCTGCTTTAAAAATAGGAATTACATTAGCCATCTTCCACATATCAGACACTACACCTGTTTGAAGAGATAAATTAAAAATGTTAGATATTGGTTCACAGAGTTCCATTTTGCATTCCTTAAGAACCCTTGCAAAAAGCTCATCAGGACCCGGCGATTTATTTTGTTTCAGTCGGTCCAGCTGTTTCATAATCATTTCGCTAGTGACTGTGATATTACATAATTTATCTTCTTCTGGGCCTCTGTAAAAATTAATTACTGGGATATTATTTATGTCTTCCTGTGTGAAAACCGAGAGAAAATAATTATTAAAAATAGAGCACATATCATTCTCCTTGTCAGTAAGATGCCCAAAGTTATTTTTAAGGGGACCTATCTTATCCCTAACTTTTGTTCTATAAACCTGGAAAAAACTTTTGGGTTAGTTTTGAATCCCTAGCAACTTTAATTTCATAGTCCCGTTTAGCTTTTCTTATTCCCTTTTTAACGTCCCTCTTAATGTCAGTATACTGATTTATAAGATGACCCTCACCTCTTTTATGCGCCTATAAATTCCTTTCTTCTGCCCTAAAAGATATTTGAGCCTATTATTCATCCATTTTGGGTCATTTCTACTTGATCTAATTTCTTTATACGGGATAAATGTTCTTTGGGCAGCCTGTATAGTTTAAGAAAACTGTCATATTGATACCCTCTTCTTCACCCCAGTCCACAGTTGATAAGTGTTCTCTAAGTCCATTATAATCTGCTGGAAAATCTGGGACCATTACTGAATTATCCCTACTATCATACATCCATTCAAT
>WNWK01025259.1:0-28755 GCA_009830355.1 Cherax destructor
GGAGGATAGATTGTTTGGTACATTGCCTGGGAGGAGGCATTGTTTGTAAATTGCCTGGGAGAGGAATTGTTTGGTAACATTGCCTGGGAGTCGAGGAGCATTGTTTGGAAATTGCGGAGGATTTTGGTAACTTGCCTGGGAGTGGAGGAATTGTTTGGAACATTGCCTGGGTGGAGCATTGTTTGGAACATTGCCTGGGGGGGTGTATTGTTTGTAACATTGCCTGGGAGTGGAGGAGCATTGTTTGGTAACATTGCCTGGGAGTCGAGGATGTTGTTCTGGAAGATTCTGGGATCTGGGAGTGCATTGTTTGGTAATTGCCTGGGTGAGGTTGTTTGGTAACATTGCCTGGGAGTGGAGGGATTGTTTGGTAACATTCCTGGGAGTCGAGGGATTGTTTGGTAACATTGCCTGGGGTGGAGTTGTTTGAAATTCCTGGGAGTGAGGGTTGTTTGTAATTGCCTGGGAGTCGGGTTTGGTAACATTCTGGGTGGGGTTTTTGAAATCCTGGAGTGAGGGCATTGTTTGTAACATTGCCTGGGAGTGAGGGATTGTTTGTAAATTGCCTGGAGTGAGGAGTATTGTTTGGTAATCGCGGGGCAGGTTTGATCTGGGGAGGATTTTTGTAACATCCTGGGGGGGAGTGGAATTGGGATTGCATGTGGGAGTCGGATTGTTTGTAACATTGCTGAGTGGGATTTTGTAAGGAGTGGATTGTTGTACATGCCGGGGAGATTTTGAACTTGCGGGATTGGTACATTGCTGATGGGCTGTTGGTAACATTGCTGAGGATTGTTTGATGGGGAGCATTGTGGTAAGTGGAGTTTGTTGTACATTCCTGGGAGTAGATTGTTTGTAACATTCCTGGAGTGGATTTTTGTAACATTGCCGGAGAGGATTGTTTGGTAACATTGCCTGGGGTGAGGATTTGGTAACATTCTGATGAGATTGTTTGGTTTCTGGTGAGTTTGTTTGACTCCTGTGGTGGGGAGTAGTTGTTTGTACATTGCTGAGGGATTGTGTAACATTGCCGGTGGATTGTTGTACTTGCCTGGGGTGAGTTGTTTGTAACTTGCCTGGGAGTGAGGATTGTTGTAACATTCTGGGAGGAGTTTTGGTAACATTCCTGGGAGGAGGATTGTTTGTAACATCTGGGGGAGGGATTGTTTGTACATTGCGGGGTGAGGATTGTTTAACATTGCCTGGGGTGGGGTGTTGGTAACTTCCTGGGAGGGGATGTTGGTAACATTGCCTGGGAGTGGGATTGTTTGTAACGCTGAGAGATTTTTGTATGCCTGGAGTGAGGATTTTTGGTAACATTGCCTGGGAGTGAGGGATTGTTTGGTAACATTGCCTGGGAGGATTGTTTGTAATGCCGAGTGGAGGAGTTGTTGGTAACATTGCCTGGGGTGGATTTTTGAACATTGCCTGGGATGTTGGATTGAGTGCTTGTTGGACATTGTGTAGCTTGGATGTTGGTAACATTGCCTGGGATGGATTGTTTGTACATTGCCTGGGATGGATTGTTTGAATCTGGGTTTTCTGGGAGAGGATTGTTGATCCGGAGTGGGCATTGTTTGGACATTGCTGGAGTGAGGATTGTTTGGTAACATTCCTGGGAGTGAGGCATTGTTTGGTAACATTGCCTGGGAGTGAGGGCATTGTTTGGTAACATTGCCGGGAGTCGAGGTATTGTTTGGTAACATTGCCTGGGAGTGGAGGAATTGTTTGGTAACATTGCCTGGGAGTGAGGGATTGTTTGGTAACATTGCCTGGGAGTGAGGTATTGTTTGGTAACATTGCCTGGGAGTGAGGGCATTGTTTGGTAACATTGCCTGGGAGTCGAGGATTGTTTGGTAACATTGCCTGGGAGGGAGATATTGTTTGGTAACATTGCTGAGTGAGGGCATTGTTTGGTAACATTGCTGGGAGTGGGGCATTGTTTGGTAGCTATGGAACATTGCTGGGGTAGAGCATTGTTTGGAACATTGCTGGGAGTAGGGCATTGTTTGGTAACATGCTGGGTGAGGAGCATTGTTTGGAAGTGGAGGAGTATTGTTTGGTAAATTGCCTGGGGTCGAGGTGCATTGTTTGGTAACATTGCCTGGGAGTCGAGGTGCATTGTTTGGTAACATTGCCTGGGAGTGGAGATTGTTTGGTAACATTGCCTGGGAGTGGAGTGCATTGTTTGGAACATTGCCGGAGTGAGGTGATTGTTTGGAACATTGCTGGATGGATTGTTTGGACATTGCTGGGAGTGTATTGTTTGGTAACATTGCCTGGGATGAGGAGGATGTTTGTAACATTGCCTGGGAGTCGAGGCATTGTTGGAACATTGCCTGGGATAGGAGCATTGTTTGGTAACATTGCCTGGGAGTCGAGGATGTTAATTGTTGGTAACATTGCCTGGGAGTGAGGGCATTGTTTGGTAACATTGCCTGGGAGTGAGGAGATTGTTTGGTAACATTGCCTGGGAGTCGAGGAGATTGTTTGGTAACATTGCCTGGGAGTCGAGGGCATTGTTTGTAACATTGCCTGGGAGTGAGGGCATTGTTTGGTAACATTGCCTGGGAGTGAGGATTGTGGTTCTGGATCGGGTTGTTTGGTAACATTGCCTGGGAGTGAGGTAGCATTGTTTGGTAACATTGCCTGGGAGTGAGGACATTGTTTGGTAACATTGCCTGGGAGTCGAGGGTATTGTTTGGTAACATTGCCTGGGAGTCGAGGAGATTGTTTGTAACATTGCCTGGGAGTGAGGGCATTGTTTGGTAACATTGCTGGGAGTGGAGATTGTTTGGTAACATTGCTGGGAGGAGGAGTATTGTTTGGTAACATTGCCTGGAGTGGGATTGTTTGGTAACATTGCCTGGGAGTGAGGATTGTTTGGTAACATTGCCTGGGAGTGGGGATTGTTTGGTAACATTGCCTGGGGGGAGGAGCATTGTTTGGTAACATTGCCTGGGAGTGAGAGCATTGTTTGGTAACATTGCCTGGTGATGGGATCATTGCTGGACATTGCCTGGGAGTCGAGGGCATTGTTTGGTAACATTGCCTGGGAGTGGAGCATTGTTTGGTAACATTGCCTGGGAGTGAGGAGCATTGTTTGGTAACATTGCCTGGGAGTCGAGTGATTTGTTTGAACATTGCCTGGGAGTGAGGCATTGTTGGTAACATTGCTGGGAGTGAGATTGTTTGGAACATTGCCTGGGAGTCGAGGGATTGTTGGTAACATTCTGGGATGAGGCATTGTTTGGTAACATTGCCTGGAGTGAAGCATTGTTTGGTAACATTGCTGGGAGTGAGTGTTTTGGACATGCTGGGAGTGAGATTGTTTGGTAACATTGCCTGGGAGTGAGGAGCATTTTTGGAACATTGCCTGGAGTGGGGCATTGTTTGGTAACATTGCCTGGGAGTGAGGGATTGTTTGGTAACATTGCTGGAGTGAGTGGAATTGTTTGGTAACATTGCCTGGGAGTGAGGCATTTGTTTGCGAATTTGCTGGGTAGTGGAGGAGATTGTTTGGTAACATTGCCTGGAGTGAGGATTGTTTGGTAAATTGCGGAGTGAGGGTATGTTTGGTAACATTGCCTGGGATGGAGGAGCATTGTTTGGTAACATTGCCTGGGAGTGAGGGCATTGTTTGGAAATTGCTGGATGAGATTGTTTGGTAACATTGCGGAGTGAGTATTGTTGGTAACATGCCTGGAGTTGTTTGTAACATTGCCTGGAGTGAGATGTTTTAACATTGCCGGGAGTCGGGAGGATATTGTTTGGTAACATTGCCTGGAGTGAGGGCATTGTTTAACATTGCCTGGGATGGAATTGTTTGGAAGCTGGGAGTGGATTGTTTGTAATTGCCTGGAGATATTGTTTGGTAACATTGCCTGGGAGTGGAGGATTGTTTGTACATTGCCGGAGTGAGTGCATTGTTTGTACATGCCTGGGTCGAGGGATTTTTGTAACATTGCCTGGGGTGAGATTTTTGGTAACATTGCCTGGGAGTGGAGGGATTGTTTGGTAACATTGCCTGGGAGTGAGGTATTGTTTGGTAACATTCCTGGAGTGAGGAGATTGTTTGAACATTGCCTGGGGAGGATTGTTTGTACATTGCCTGGAGTGAGGTTGTTTGGTAACATTGCTGGGAGTGAGGTATTGTTTGGTAACATTGCCTGAGTGAGGCATTGTTTGTAACATTGCCTGAGGAGGGATTGTTTGTAACATTGCCTGGGGTGGAATTTGACATTGCCTGGAGTGGGATTGTTTGTAACATTCCTGGGAGTCGAGGTATTGTGGTAACTTGCCTGAGTGGAGGATTGTTTGTCTTGCCTGGGAGTGAGGGCATTGTTTGGTAACATTCCTGGAGTCGAGGTATTGTTGGAACATTCCTGATGAGGATTGTTTAACATTCTGGTCAGGGATTGTTGAATTGCTGGGAGTGGAGATTTTTGGAAATTGCTGGAGGAGGATTGTTTGAAATTGCCTGGGAGTAGGATTGTTTGTAAATTCCTGGTGGATTGTTTGAAATTGCCGAGTGAGGATTGTTTGGTAACATGCCTGGGAGTGGGAATTTTGTAACATTGCCTGAGAGGTTGTTTGGAACATTGCCTGGGAGTGAGATTGTTCATTGCCTGGGGTGAGATTGTTTGGTAACATTGCCTGGATCAGGATTTTTGGAACATTGCTGGTGGAGATTTTTGTACATCTGAAGTATTGTTTGTAAATTGCCTGGAGTGAGATTGTTTGTGCTGAGTGAGGGATTGTTTGTACTGCCTGGAGAGGCTTGTTTGACATTGCCTGGAGTAGGATTGTTTGGTACATGCCTGGAGTGATTTGGATCGAGTGAGTTGTTGGAACTTGCCTGCTGAGGATTGTTTGGTAACTTGCTGGGTGTTTTCCTGGGATTGTTTGTTTGCCTAGGGAAGTGATGGAGATGCTGTTTGGACATTTGGACTGCTGATGTGGCATTGCTGTGTAAATTGTGGATGAGTGATTTTTGGTAACATTGCCTGGATGGAATGTACTTGTGGAATCGGGAGTAGACATTGTGAGAGTGGATTGTTTGACCGGGAGTGGATTTTGTAACTTGCTGGGGGGGATTGTTTGGTAACATTGCTGGGGGAGATTGTTTGAACATTGCCTGGGAGTCGAGGATTTTTAACATTGCCTGGAGTGGAGGGATGTTTGAATTCTGGAGGAGATTGTTTACTCGGGAGTGTTGAATTCTGGAGTGAGGAATTGTTTGGTAACATCCTGGAGTGAGGAAAGTGGACGGAGCATTTTGGCTTGCCTGGGAGGGCATTGTTTGTAACATTGCCTGGAGTCGGGTATTGTTTGGTAACATTGCCTGGGAGTGGAGGTGCATTGTTTGGTAACATTGCCGGGAGTGAGTGATTGTTTGGTAACATTGCCTGGGAGTGAGAGCATTGTTTGGTAACATTGCTGGGAGTCAGGCATTGTTTGGTAACATTGCCGGGAGTGGAGGCATTGTTTGGTAACATTGCCTGGGAGTGAGGGCATTGTTTGGTAACATTGCCTGGGAGTCGAGGGCATTGTTTGGTAACATTGCCTGGGAGTCGAGGTATTGTTTGTGAGTGAGGACATTTTGCTTGCCTGGGAGTCGAGGCATTGTTTGGTAACATTGCCTGGGAGTGAGGGCATTGTTTGGTAACATTGCCTGGGAGTGAGGAGCATTGTTTGGTAACATTGCCTGAGGAGTGAAGAGGTGCATTGTTTGGTAACATTGCCTGGGAGTCGAGGTGCATTGTTTGGTAACATTGCCTGGAGTGGAGGAGCATTGTTTGGTAACATTGCCTGGGAGTGGAGGAGCATTGTTTGGTAACATTGCCTGGGAGTCAGGAGATTGTTTGGTAAATTGCTGGAGTCGAGACTTGTTTGAACATTGCCTGGGAGTCAAGGGTATTGTTTGGTAACATTGCCTGGGAGTCGAGGCATTGTTGGTAACATTCTGAGTGAAGTATTGTTTGAACATTGCTGGGAGTGAGGAGCATTGTTTGGTAACATTGCCTGGAGTGAGGAGCATTGTTTGGTAACATTGCCTGGGAGTCGAGGTGCATTGTTATGTAACATTGCCTGGGAGTCGAGAGATTGTTTGGTAACATTGCCTGGGAGTGGAGAGCATTGTTTGTAACATTGCCTGGGAGTCGAGGTGAATTGTTTGGTAACATTGCCTGGGAGTGGAGGAGTATTGTTTGGTAACATTGCCTGGGAGTCGAGGAGTGTTGTTTTTTAACATTGCCTGGGAGTCGAGGTCATTGTTTGGTAACATTGCTAGGGAGTGAGGAGCATTGTTTGAGTAACATTGCCTGGGAGTCGAGGAGCATTGTTTGTAACATTGCCTGGGAGTCGAGGAGCATTGTTTGTAACATTGCCTGGGAGTCGAGGTGCATTGTTTGGTAACATTGCCTGGGAGTCGGAGTGATTGTTTGGTAACATTGCCTGGGAGTCGAGAGATTGTTTGTAACATTGCCTGGGAGTCGAGGGCATTGTTTGGTAACATTGTTTGGTAAATTCCTGGGAGTGAGGATTGTTTGGTAACATTGCCTGGAGTGAGGGATTGTTTGGAACATTGCCTGGGAGTGAGGATTGTTGTTTGAGAAATAAATTCCTGGGAGTGAGGCATTGTTTGTAACATTGCCTGGGAGTGGAGGGATTGTTTGGAACATTGCCTGGGAGTGAGGTATTGTTTGAACATTGCCTGGGAGTCAGGTCATTGTTTGGTAATTCCTGGAGTGAGGAGATTTTTGTAACATTGCCTGGGAGTCGAGGGATTGTTTGTAACATTGCCTGGGAGTGAGAGATTTTTGGAACATTGCCTGGGGCGAGGAGATTTTTGCAACATGCCTGGGAGAGGATTGTTGGAACATTGCCTGAGTAGGCATTGTTTGTAACATTGCCTGATGGGATTGTTTGAACATTCCTGAGTGAGGCATTGTTTGTAACATTGCCGGGAGAGGGATTGTTTGTAACATTGCCTGGGTGAGGTATTGTTGTAAATTGCCTGGAGTGGAGAGTGTTTGTAAATGCTGAGTAGGGATTGTTGTAACATGTGAGTCAGATGTTTGGAACATTGCCTGGTGAGAGATTGTTGTAACTTGCCTGGGAGAGGTTTCATTGCCGGGGTAGTTTGTTTGGTAACATTGCTGGAGTTATTGTTTGTAACATTGTGGGGGGATTGTTTGTATGCTGGGGTGAGATTTACGGAGTAGAGTATTTGTAATTCCTGAGAGGATGTTTAATGCTAGAGATGTGAAATTCTGGGGTATTGTTTAAATTGCCGAGTAGTTGTTTGGAAATTCGAGGAATTTTAAATGCTGGATGAGAGTCATTGCCTGGGAGTCGGGAGCATTGTTTGTAACATTGCCTGGGAGTGGAGGAGCATTGTTTAGTAACATTGCCTGGGAGTGGAGGAGCATTGTTTTGGAGTAGACATTGCCTGGGAGTGGAGAGTGCATTGTTTGGTAACATTGCCTGGGAGTGAGGCATTGTTTGGTAACATTGGAAATGGGGAGCATTGTTTGGTAACATTGCCTGGGAGTCGAGGAGCATTGTTTGGTAACATTGCCTGGGAGTGGAGGAGCATTGTTTGGTAACATTGCCTGGGAGTGGAGGAGCATTGTTTGGTAACATTGCCTGGGAGTCGAGGAGCATTGTTTGGTAACATTGCCTGGGAGTCGAGGAGTATTGTTTGGTAACATTGCCTGGGAGTCGAGGAGCATTGTTTGTAACATTGCCTGGGAGTGGAGGAGCATTGTTTGGTAACATTGCCTGGGAGTCGAGGAGCATTGTTTGGTAACATTGCCTGGGAGTCGAGGAGTATTGTTTGGTAACATTGCCTGGGAGTCGAGGAGCATTGTTTGGTAACATTGCCTGGGAGTCGAGGAGCATTGTTTGGTAACATTGCCTGGGAGTCGAGGAGCATTGTTTGGTAACATTGCCTGGGAGTCGAAGGAGTATTGTTTGGTAACATTGCCTGGGAGTCGAGCATTGTTTGGTAACATTGCCTGGGAGTGAGGAGCATTGTTTGGTAACATTGCCTGGGAGTGGAGGAGCATTGTTTGGTAACATTGCCTGGGAGTGAGAGCATTGTTTGGTAACATTGCCTGGGAGTCGAGGAGCATTGTTTGGTAACATTGCCTGGGAGTGAGGTGCATTGTTTGGTAACATTGCCTGGGAGTCGAGGAGCATTGTTTACTTCTGCACTGCTGCACCTGCACCACTACTTTTTTTCATTTTCTGCACCACTCTGCACTGCTGCTGCCTCTTTCTGTCCAAACAATATAGCATCTGACCTTACTCTTTCTTCATCCTATCTTTTCTTTCTCTCTCTTTCTTTCTTTCTCTATCTTTTATATTCACTACTTTACCACTGCCCTCACTCACTGCACTCTCTCCTCTACTCACACTCTTTTACCTGCTCTTTCCTCTTTGCTCACCTCTTTTTTTTTTTACTACTCTCCTATACCTTTTTCCACCTCACATTCTGCACTACTTTTTCACTGCTCTACTCCTCTCTACCATACCTTTTTTTTCTTTCTTACTCATGTTTTCTTTATACTCTTTCCTCACCTTTCTTGCTCCTTTCTCTTTTTATACCTCACCTGTCTTTTTTCTCTCACTCTGCATACTTTGCTCTTTTTCACTTTCTCTCTTTCCTACACCATTTCTTACTCTCATACTTTCTCTGTACTTTCACCTTCTCTGTATCTCTTATCTCTACCTTTTCTGTTTTCTACACATCTTTTTTTCTATCTCTTTCATATACTATATCTACATACTCTTTTTTTCTCTTTTCTCTCTACTCACTCTGCCTCTGCACTCTCTCTCTTTTTCTTTCTCTTTCTTTCTCTCATTTTTTCTGCTTTCTACTTTTTCTTTTCCTCACTCTTTCTCTCTCTTTTGCCCTCTCCTCTTTCTCTCCACTCTTTCTCCTGCTACTCTGCACCTGCATTTTACCTCTATACTCTGTATATACTGCCACTTTCATATATATATATGCTTCTCTCTAACTCATACTCTCTGCAGTTCATTCTCTCCCTCCCTCACCACTCTCTTTTTTTCTCTTTCTCTCTTTTCTCCTCTCTCTGCACACTCTCCACCTGCGCCCTGCCTCTCTCTCACCTCCACCACACATCTTACCTCTCACCCTTCTCCCTTTCTACTCCATTTCACTGTCACTCTCCTCTGGTTTCCCTTGCTCTGTTCACTTTTTTTCACACTCATTTCTATACTCTTTCTTTTACCTCCTCTCTTTTTCAGACTCTGCTCCACTTTCTCCTCTTTTCTTTCTTTCTCCTTTTTTTTTTCTCACTACCTCACTTTGTTTTCTTTCACATTTTGCTATATTCTTTCTTGCACTGCACCTTTCACTTTCCTCTACTGCTGCTGCCACTCACTCTCTCCGCATACTTTCTGCACTGCACTCATGCTCTCTACTGCTCTTTTTCTTTCTTTTTTTCTATGTCTCTCTCTTTTTCATGCCTGCTCCACTGCTACTTTCTCTGCCTCTTTCCTCTCTTCTGCTCACTTTTTCTCCTCACTCTCTCCTCTCTCTTTCACTACTACTCTCTCTCCTCTGCACTCTCTCTTTTTCTATCACTTTCTCACTGCTGCTCTTTTTCTTTTTTCTTTTGTCTCTTTTCCACCTCTTTTCTGCACTGCACATACTTTTTTTCATATCTCACTCTTTTCTTTCACTCATAAGCACTTTTATCTCTTTCTTTTTTTTTCTCTAGTCTGCTTTTTTCTGCTCTGCTACACTCTCTTTCTCTTTCTTTCTACTCTTTCTTTTACTCACATATATGCTCTTTGCTCCCTGTACCGCTTTTTCACTGCACTCTACCATACTCACTGCACTGCACACACCACACTGCTCTGCTCTTTCTCTGCTCGCTGCTCACACTCTTTCCACTACTGCCTGCGTTTTGCTCATTTACACCACCTCAGTTCTGCCTCCTCCTCTCACTGCACTCTCTCTGCACTATGCACTGCCACTGCTGCTGCTGCTGTGCACCTGCACACTCACTGCACCTGCTCTGCACACCTGCCCTTTCTTTCTCTTTTTCTTTCCTGCTGCACCTCTTTCCTCTGTTTCACTCGTCTTTCACTGCACACTCTTACCTGCACTCTCTTTCTTTGCACTGTCTTTCACTAATATCTTCCTATGCTGCACTGTTATATCTTTTTTACTTGCACTCTTTCCTCCATTTCACATTCATATATACTCTGCATACTTTCTTGTCTCTTTCTCTCTTTTTCTCTCTTTTTCTTTCTTTCTTTCTTTACTCTATACTTTCTGCTTCTTTCTCTTTTTCTTTTTCGTTCTCTTTCTCTCTTTTTCTCTTTCATGCACCTCTACATTCTGTTTTTCACTCTTTTCTTTCTACACCACTTTCCTCCTCTCTTCACTACTCACTCTGCCTCTACTCTTTGCATATACCTGCTCTTACTACACTACTTTTTCTACTACTCTATACTCTCTTTTTTTCTACTCTTTTTCTTTCTTTCTCTTTACTGCTGCCTCTGCTCATACTGCTCTTTACCACCTTCTCTCTGCTGCATATTTTTCTACTCACTGCTTTTTTCTTTCTTTCTTTCTCTTTTCATCTTTCTTTTTACCTCTTTCTCTTTCATATCTTTTTCCTCACCTTTTTCTCTCCACCTCGTTCCCTCTTCTCCTCCTTTCACCTGCCTCTGCTTTTTTCTCTTTCCTCTTTCTCCTCCTCTCTGCACTCCTCCACTCTGCACCACTGCACCTCTCTCTCGCACTGCACCCTGCCTGCACCGCCACTGCACTCACTCTTATACTCCATTTTTTTTACCTGCCCTACACTCTACTTTCCTCTCTTTTTCTCTCTGCCACCACTGCTGCACTCCTGCTGCTGCTCACTCTTTCCACTCTTTCACTGCTGCTACTTTTCTTTTCTCTTTCCTCTCTTTTCTTTTTCTTTCTCACTCTTTCTCTCTACTTTGCCTCTTGCCTCTTCTCTTTCTCTTTCCCTCTCTCTTTCTTTTCTTGGCCCTCTGCACGCCTGCACCTGCACCTCTCTTTGCTCTTTCTCACTCTCTCTCTCTTTTCCATACTCTTTCACTTTTTTCTCCTCTTTCTTTCTCACCCTGCTCACTCTGCCACTGCTGCTGCGCGCCACTCTGCTACACTGCACATGCCTGCACTCACTTTCCTCTTTCCTGTCACTCTTTCTCCACCTCCACCTCACTGCTCCACACTCCCTCCCTCCTCCACCTCCCTCTGCTCACTCCTGCACTCTCTCTACTCTTTCCCTTTCTCTGCTTTTTCTTTTACCACACACTCTCTTTCTTTCCACCTCTTTCTCTGCACCACCTTTTGCCTCTCACCTCTGCCTGCCTCTGCACCTCCACTCTTGCACTCTACTACTTTGCATTTTCTTTCTACTACGTTTCTCTCACCACCTACTTCATTCTCTCTTTTCTTTTTGCTCTGCTGCACCTGCACACTCTCTACTGCTCTTTTTCTGCATATTTCACTCTTTCTTTACTCTTTTTTCTTTCATCTTTTTCTTTCTTTATACTCTACTTTCTATACTCACTCTCACTCTAGCATTTTCTCTCTTTCTTTCTCTTTCTGTTTTCTTTTTCTCCTTCCTCACCTGCTCTTTCCTCTTTCCTCTCCTTTTACTCTTTTTTCATTCCACATATGTCTCCTACTACATTACTCATCTATATATACACGCATTTTCACTTTCCCTTTCCACTTTTTCCTTTCTCCTCTCTTTTCATCATCTCTCTCTGCTGCACCTACTTTTGCACCTCACATCTTTTTTCTCTTGGACTTTACCTCCCTCTGCTTTCTACTTTCTTTCTCTTTTTCTATTTTTCTGCTCTTTTCCTGCTCACTGGTTCCACCTCTCACTCTTGCACTGCTTTCTCTACGTTTTCTCCATACATTTCTTTCTTTCTCACACCACTACTGCTACTATACTATATACTGTATATACACTGCTCTCACCTGCTTTCTACTCTCTTTCTCACCACTCTTTCATCTACTCTTTCTGCACTCTCTACTGCATACTCTTTCTTCTTTCTTTCTCATCTACTTTCCTCCTTTTTTTTTCTTTTTTTCTTTCTCTGCCACTCCTGTGCACGCACTGCGCCTACATCTATACATGCTACTCACACACTCTTTCTATACTCTTTCTTTCGTTTTCTGTTCTTTTTCTATCTTACACTCTTTGCACTACGTTCCTTTCACTGCATACTACTCACATCACTATATCTCACACTACTCTCTGCACTCTTTTTCTTTTTTCTTTGGCATATGCAAGTTTTCTGTTGTTCTTCTTTCTGTTGTGTTCACTCTCTTACCACTGCTCTGCATTCTTTTTTCATTTTCCACATATTCATTACCAGCATTCAAACACTGCTGTCTGCTGTTGTGTTTTCTGCACCTACTTTCTCTTTCTCTCTACTCTGTATCTCTACTCTTTGTTTTTTATACTGCTCTCTGCTCTGCATAAATTTGGTTTTCTATATACTGCTCATTCTTTCATACTCTGCACTCTCTGCATTCTCTCTCTTTCTCTGTTTGCGCTACTCTTTTCTATACTGTCTTCTCTGTATTTTTTCTGTGTTTTCTGCACTGCGTCACATTCTTTTCTGAAAATGTTCTCTGCGTGTTTCTCTCTACACTCTACCTCTCACCTCTTTTTCTGCACTCTCACTCTCTCTCTACTTTCATTCTATATACTAAAGCAGTCTTCTACTGCACTGCTGTGTACACACAGTTTACTCTGCACTCTATGTTGTTCTTTCATTCTTTCTGTCTGGTATTTCACTTTCTCCTATACCTACTCTGCTGCTGTCTTTCTCTGTCTTTTTCTTTCTGGGCTTGTTCTCTCTCTTTCTCCTCCACTCTCTCCTGCGTTCTATACTGCATCTCTGGTTATAGTTTGCACTCTTTTTGCACTCTTTTTGCACTGCCTCTTTCTCTTTCTCTTTTTTTCTTTTTTCACTTTTTTCTCATATATATATATTTTTTTTCTGGGCTGTTTTGTCACACTCTACGCTCACTGCTCTTTGCACTCTCTCTCTTTTTCCCTCTCTCCTCTCTTTCTCTCTACTCTTCATACTCCTCCTCTGCCTCACATTTCTCTCTCTCTTTTTCCTCCTCCCTTTCTTTTCTCCTTTTCATCATGCATTATCTTTCATAACCTCTACTGTTTTCTTCTTTTTCTCTACCTCACTTTCACAGTTCTTTTTTCATTTTCACTTTGCATTTTCTACATACCACTTGCCTGGGAGTGAGGGGCATTGTTTGGTTTAAATTTTTTGGGAGTGGAGGGTTTTTTTGGTAAATTGCCTGGGAGTGGGGGGCATTGTTTTTGGGGGCATTCCTGGGAGGGGGTTTTTTTGAGGGGGTTTTTTTTGGAACATTGCCTGGGGGTGGGGGGAATTTTTGGTAACATTGCCGGGGCAAAGGGGATTGTTTTAACATTCCCGGGGGTGGGGGGAAATTTTTTGGGAAAATTGCCTGGGGGGCAGGGATTGTTTGGAAATTGCCCGGGGGTGGGGGTTTTTTGGTAACTTTCCTGGGGGTAGGGCATTGTTTGGTAACTTGCCCGGGAGTAAAATTTTTGGTAACATTTGGGAATGGGGGGATTGTTTGGTAACATTCCCCCCGGAAAAAGGGGGAGATTTTTTTGGGGGAAATTTCCTGGGGTGAGGGGAAAATTTTTTTGGAACATTGCCTGGGGTGGGGGGATTGTTTTAACATTCCTGGGGGTGGAGGGCATTGTTTGGGAAATTGTGGGGGGGAGGGCATTGTTTGGGAACATTCCTGGGAGTGGAGGGCATTGTTTGGTAACATTGCCGGGAGTGGGGGATTGTTTGGGAACATTGCCTGGGAGTGGGGGGCATTGTTTTGGGAACTTTCCGGGGGTCAGGGCTTTTTTGGTAACATTCCCGGGAGTAGGGAGTTTTTAAAATTGCCCGGGGGTGAGGGATTGTTTTTTTGGAACATTGCCTGGGAGTGGAGGAGCATTGTTTGGTAACATTCCTTGGGGGGTCGGGGTGGGGGTTTTTTGGTAAAATTGCCCGGGGGTGAGGGATTGTTTGGGAACATTCCCGGGGTGGGGGGCATTGTTTTTAAATTTTTTTGGGAGTGAGGGGAAAATTTTTTGGTAACATTCCTGGGGTAGGGATTGTTTGGAACATTGCCTGGGAGAAAAAGGGCATTGTTTGGTAACATTGCCCGGGGTGAGGGATTGTTTTTGGGAACATTCCTGGGGGGGGGGGGGATTGTTTGGTAACATTGCCTGGGGTGGGGGGCATTTTTTGGAACATTGCCCGGGGGTGAAAGGGTTTTTTTGGGCATTGCCTGGGAAATGGGGTTTTTTTGGTAAAAAATTTCCCGGGAGTGGGGGGATTGTTTGGTAAAGCCTGGGGCGGGGGGCATTGTTTTGGGAACATTGCCGGGGAAGGGGGGCCGGGGTGGGGGATTTTTGGTAAACATTGCCCGGGAGGGAGGGAAAATTTTTTGGTAACATTTTCCCGGGAGTAGGGATTGTTTGGAAATTGCCTGGGGTGAGGGATTTTTGGTAACATTGCCCAATAGGGCATTGTTTGGAAAAATTGCCTGGGGGAGGGTTTTTGGAATTTTTAAGGGGATTGTTTGGGAACATTTTCCCGGGGGGGGAGGGATTTTTTGGGAACATTGCCCGGGAGTAGGGGTTGTTTGGTAACATTCCTGGGAGGGAGGGATTGTTTGGTAAATTGCCTGGGAGGGGGCATTTTTTTTGGGAAATTTCCTGGGGGAGGGGCATTGTTTGGCATTGCCTGGGGGTGGGGGCATTGTTTGGTAACATTGCCGGGGGGGGGGGATTTTTGGGGAACTTTCCTGGGGTGGGGGTTTTTTTTGGGAACATTGCCCCCGGGAGGGGGCATTGTTTGGTAACTTTCCTGGGAGTAGGGATTGTTTGGAACATTCCTGGGAGTCAGGGATTGTTTGGTAACATTGCCCGGGAGTCAAAAGGGCATTGTTTGGGAACATTGCCTGGGAGTTGGGGGGCATTGTTTGGAACATTGCCCGGGGGGCAGGGCATTGTTTGGTAACAATTTTTTGGGGGAAAAGGGATTGTTTGGTAACATTGCCTGGGGGTGGGGGTTTTTTGGTAACATTGGGGAAAAACATTGTTTGGTAAATTGCCTGGGAGTGGAAAAGGGGGGGTTTTTTGGTAAATTGCCCGGGGGGGGGGGGCATTGTTTGGTAAAATTTCCCGGGAGTGGAGGGGTTTTTTGGTTAAAAAAAGGGGGAGGGAAATTCCCGGGGGGGGGGCATTGTTTGGAACATTTCCCCGGGAGTGGGGGGCATTTTTTTGGAACATTGCCGGGGGTTTAGGGCATTGTTTGGTAAATTGCCCGGGAAAAATTTTTGGAAAGGGGGTTAAATTTTTTGGTAACATTCCTGGGGGGGGGAGGGCATTTTTTGGAACATTTCCCGGGAGTAGGGCATTGTTTGGTAACATTGCCTGGGAGTGGAGGGATTGTTTGGTAACATTGCCTTTTGGGGGGGCCCTTGTTTGGGAAATTGCCTGGGAGTAAATTGTTTGGTTTAAAAATTCCCGGGAGTAGGGGCATTGTTTGGGAACATTGCCTGGGGGGGTTTTTGGAAAGGGGGGGCATTGTTTTAACTTGCCGGGGGTAGGGATTTTTGGTAAATTGCCTGGGGTAGGGATTTTTGGTAACATTGTGGGGGAAAAGGGAAATTTTTTGGTAACATTGCCTGGGAGTGGGCATTGTTTGGTAACATTGCCCGGGGGTGAAAGGGCATTGTTTTTAAATTTTTGGGAGTGGGGGGCATTGTTTGGAAAATTTCTGGGGGGGGGGCATTGTTTGGAACATTGCCTGGGATTAGGTATTGTTTGGAAATTGCCGGGAGTGGGGGAAAATTTTTTGGTAACATTGCCTGGGGGTGGAGGACATTGTTTGGAACATTCCTGGGGGTGGGGGGCATTGTTTGGTAACATTTCCTGGGGGAGGATTGTTTGGGCATTGCCTGGGGTAGGGCTTGTTTGGAACATTGCCTGGGGGTGGGGGATTTTTGGAACTTGGGGCCCCCCCCCCCCCCCCCCCCCCCCCCCCCCCCCCCCCCCCCCCCTTTTTTTTTTTTTTTTTTTTTTTTTTTTTTTTTTTTTTTTTTTTTTTTTTTTTTTTTTTTTTTTTTTTTTTTTTTTTTTTTTTTTTTTTTTTTTTTTTTTTTGGGGGGGGGGGGGGGGGGGGGGGGGGGGGGGGGGGGGGGGGGGGGGGGGGGGGGGGGGGGGGGGGGGGGGGGGGGGGGGGGGGGGGGGGGGAAGGCATTGTTTGGAAATTGCCTGGGAGTCAGGGCATGTGAGTGTGGGGAGGTGCGTGAGGCATTACGTAGAATGAAAGGGAGTAAAAGCAGCTGGAATTGGCGGAATCATGACAGAAATGTTAAAAGCAGGGGGATATAGTGCTGGAGTGGTTGGTATTTTTGTTTTAATAAATGTATGAAAGAGGGAAGGTACCTAGGGATTGGCAGCGAGCATGTATAGTTCCTTTATATAAAGGAAGGGGATAAAAGAGAGTGTAAAAATTATAGGGGAATAAGTTTACTAGTATACCAGGTAAAGTGTATGGCAGGGTTATTATTGAAAGAATTAGAGGTAAGACAGAGAGTAGGATTGCAGATGAGCAAGGAGGCTTTAGAGTGGGTAGGGGATGTGTAGATCAAGTGTTTACAGTGAAGCATATATGTGAACAGTATTTAGATAAAGGTAGAAGTTTTTATTGCATTTATGGATTTAGAAAAGGCATATGATAGAGTGGATAGGGGAGCAATGTGGCAAATGTTGCAAGTGTATGGAATAGGTAGTAAGTTACTGAAGGCTGTAAAGAGTTTTATGAGGATAGTGAGGCTCAGGTTAGGGTGTGTAGGAGGGAATTACTTCGGTAAAAGTAGGTCTTAGACAGGGTTGTGTAATGTCACCATGGTTGTTTAATATATTTATAGATGGGGTTGTAAAAGAAGTAAATGCTAGGGTGTTGGGGAGAGGGTGGGATTAAATTATGGAGAATTAAATGCAAAATGGGAGTTGACACAGTTACTTTTTGCTGATGATACTGTGCTTATGGGAGATTCTAAAGAAAAGTTGCAAGGTTAGTGGACGAGTTTGGGAGAGTGTGTAAAGGTAGAAAGTTAAAAGTGAACATAGATAAGAGTAAGGTGATGAGGGTATCAAACGATTTAAATAAAGAAAAATTGGATATCACATTGGAGAGGGATTATGGAAGAAGTAAATGTTTTCAGATATTTGGGAGTTGATGTGTCAGCAGATGGGTTTATGAAGGATGAGGTTAACCATAGAAGTTTATGAAGGAAAAAAGGTGAGTGGTGCATTGAGGTATCTGTGGAGACAAAAACGTTATCCATGGAGGCAAAGAGAGAATGTACGAAAGTATGTGTACCAACACTCTTATATGGGTGTGAAGCATGGGTTACAAATGCTGCAGCGAGGAGAGCTGGAGGCAGTGGAGATGTCCTGTCTGGCCTTTTAAAAAGAATAATTGATTTAACATAGTCAGTCCATTTAAAATTTTTTTTAGTGTGAGATGGATTTGCCCTTGACATCCACTATGCCTTCATTTATAAGAGGGCAGCTCTACAGTCTTTACATAAAGTCATGGCCACACCATATTTAAAAAAAAAAAATTGCATTATTCTGATGTTTAGTTGAATTTGGACTCTTACCTAAAGCCCCTTTTTAAACCAGAGCCCCTTTTCCCTCTGCTAAAGAACTACAGTGGTCCCTCGGTTTCGTGCATCTCCAAACTCGAACATTTAGTATGTATTTTCGTAAGTGCTGTTGCAAGTGTTTTTTTGGGGGTCTGAAATAGACTAACCTACGTAAATTATTTCTTAAGGAAGTAAATTTTTTTTAAAGGCGCATTCTGGAACTTTTTGGCCGGGGGCCACTGTACTTTTAAAATTGTTGCCTGTAAGATGTAAATTTGTTTTCCCATCTGCCTGACTGGGAAAATGTGTTATGCCCAATTTCCCCCCCCAAAAAAAAAATATCAATTTTATATAGAGCACTGTATTTTAAGAAACCCTCGTAAAATTCCTGAACCTGAGACAGATCAAAAACATAATAATTTGGACAGAATGGGAGTATTTTTTTTTATTTTTGGACTGTTTGTTAATATAACTGTCCCCCTAACTTTATTTTAATAACTGTCTCCTATGCTTTATAAGGGATCACTGAAATTCCCTAATTGTATACTAAAATTAATTATATTATTGTATATTTTCAGAGGTACTTGGATACTGACAGTTTTGATATGAATGCCCCAAAAGGCATTCTGTAGATTGCTCTGAAGTGTGCCGATATATGCAATCCTTGCCGACCCGGGGAAATATCTGTAAATGGTCACAAAAGGTAATGTTTGTCATGATAGCACAGCATGAAGTTTATTTTTAAATTATTTACCCAAAAATTTTTCAAAACATATAGAATTAGAAGACTGTTCAGTAGTCCCTATATCCCGGGTGGAGTTTCCCAAAACCTGCTGCAGATCCCGTAACATGATAGTAGTGAACCCCTTTTATAAGTTGCTTTTCATTTACATACATACCTATGATAAAGTTTAATTAATAAATTATGCACAAAACATTCGATGTTGATGGTTTGGGGGTCATCGATAGTGGACATGGTTTGTTTTTTAACCTTTTTGGAAAAACATGTGATAGGAAGGGTTTTTTCTTTCTTTCAGCTCATAAAACATTTGCTGGCAAGGTTCTAATGCTTCAGAGATTGTATGGGTGACTTTAATGTTGTATTCCATCATGGATCTTTTGAAACTCATGAATCGTTTATGGAATTTTTTTCCCTTTAATATTTTTTTAGCCACAGTAAACTGCAGATTTGAAACCATGGAAACTGAATCTGCAGATATGGGGCTCTACTGTCTCCTAGAGGGTGTCTGGGGCCCAAAGCCCCCCCGGTTCAGCCCCTTTACCAGGCCTCTAAAGTATTTTAAGTCCTCTGCAGTTTTTGTAAGGTATAGAATTAGATAGTATTTCCTGTTTAGGTACAAAATTTTATGTTTTGTATGTCATTAAGTTTGTAAGTGTTCACATTTCCGCCAACCATTCTGTCCTTTCTACAGATTTGTGATGAGTTTTATCGGCAAGGTGACTATGGCGTCAGTTCCCCTTTGCATCACACCCAGTGTGATCGCTATGTTACGTAATAGCTAAAAAACCCAAAAAGTATGTATGATCCAGTAAGAACATTTAAAATTTTTTTATAATGAGCTTTGAAATTTTGTCATTTACGCTTTACTGTTTTCATTATCTTTTAATTTTGAAAATCTATATAGTTTGAATAAATGGTAATTCATAATTTAAAATTTCTGACCAATATTTTTTTCCCCAAGTCGGCCGCTCCCACCGGGCAGGGTGCCCAAAAGAAAGAAAATCCCCAAAAAAAATCTTTCATCATCATTCAACACTTTCACCACACATACATAATCACTGTCTTTGCAGAGGCGCCAGATCGACAACTGAGAATTCCCCCCCAGCTGTCACTATCCCAGACCCCCCCTTTAAAGTGCAGGCATTGTACTTTTTCCCGGACTCAATAAATATCTGATTAAAAGGCTTTTTGGAATCGTATAGCATTTCCATTTTTTTTCCAAAAAAAAAAATCTAATAAAAATTGACTCTACATGAATCCTACAAATTGATAAATCAGAATCAATGTATATACATATTTGTTTCTTGTTTCTCTGGTACTTACCCTCCTTTCTTTACAACCTTAACCAGACATTTCAGATATTTTCACACAAAATTGTACACCTAAACATTTTATAAAGGAATTCTAAATGTTTTTGGGTGTCATAAAGAAAATCACCATTTGCTTATTTAGAATGGTGAGTAAGTAAGGGAAAATTAGAAGATAGAACATTAAAATTAAGGGATTGACAAGAAAATTACAAAAAAAAATTTGAAGGTCATTGTTGGTTTAGAATATTAAACAGACCTTCAAGTGGCACTCAGGTGTGAATAGCCAAAACAACAAACAATGAGAGAAAAAATTGGTTTCCATTTTAATTTTGCTATGGTTCTTTCTGGTTTTACTGAGGTTAACTTGGTTGCCCGGGAAACCCCCATGGAAGTGTTTCCTAGTATTAAAGGAGAATTCAAAAAAATCAAGTAATACATAATTGCTCATCTATATTAAATCTGAAAATTTAATGTTTAAAATAAAAACTAGGCTACTTTCTCCATATACATTTTACCTGTCATCATTTGACCCATTGTAATAATTAATATTTAAAAAATGGGGTTTAATTTGTATATTTTGTTACAGTATTTTCATGCTTTGCATTGTTGAAAAAATTAAAAAATTAAATATGTATTATCTGTACAGGTTTCTGTACCTTATTTTCGTTTGTAGATGATGGACAACATGGATAAAATTATCTCGATCATTGAAGTCCATCATGCTTTTGCATACAGAATTTCTGTTTATAAAGTTACATAATTTTTCCATGAATTTATGTTTGTATTGAGAGATTGTTACATAAAACATTCAAGGTTTGGGGCAGAAGATGATTCTAAAAAACAAGTGGGACATAGCACAATAGTTTGCATTTAACCTACTTTTAGCTACTTTTAAAAAGTAATTAATAAAAAGTATTTTTTTCTTTTTTCCCGTGGGCCCGTTTCCCACCGGCTGGCCCAAAATGAAAAACTAAATTTTTCCCTTTTCATTTAGTAATATATACAGGAGGGGTTACTGCCCTTGCTCCCGGCATTTTAGTCCCCTTTTACGACACGCATGGCTTCGGAGGAAAATTTGTTCCACTTCCCTGGAGAAATTTAAGTACATAATATCAAAATCACTTGTTTTTATCACTGTCGAGTTGGATATCCGTACATAATCTCTGGTATTCTGTCCCTGTAATGAATACGTACTTTTTTTTTCTTTTCCGCTTTCATAATCCCCACTGGCAAATACCAAAATATTGATTTGTTTGAAGTGTATTAACATTTTTCTTTTAACTAACATGAAAGATATGGGATAGCTGTATTTTTTTATTTTTCATAATAGTGAACATGAGATACACTTTCTACCCCCATTTTGAAAAAAAATCTGACATTCTCTTGTTTCTTTAATTCATCAAATTTGTGGTCCACCACTATTTGTTCTTGGATAGTTGGGTTTAAAAACAAACCTAACATCAATGGTGACGCATATGAATAGAAATCTTGTTCTGTGGGAAGAACAGTTGGTCGGGAGGCTGCAATGGCTGCCACACAGCTCTCTATTACCCCACTCCCTAAGATTGCCCATTGAGGAACCGGGAAGAGCCAGATGATGTTGATGGAGGACACACCTAGTAGCAGTGGTGATAGTCATCAGTCTGTGTTGGGATCCTTAGAAAATTGTCGAGTCACTTCAACTAGGGGGAAAACATTCTGACCCTTTAATCTGCCTCGCCCGGTGCCCCCTCAGAAGGAGGGAAAGTTTGCCTGAGGTTGGGGGGCCCGCCCCTGGTGGTGGGGACTGTGATGATGGGGGGGCCTCTCACTAACCTCTCTCCCTCTCACTTTGATCCCAATGTACTCGACTGCTGATGCCCTTTCCCCAACCCTCCATCACAACAATGGGTGGGTGAGCAATGGACGTTCCCGTCACCCTCTAAGCTCGCACCCCGAATGCCCCTACCTCCTCTCTGGTCTCAGCATCCACGTTCGATTTACAAACATTGCACCCTGCACCCCCCCATGAGGACTCCACATCCCCTCAGGATACTCAGGAAAATTTCCCCCCCTTTGAAAAAAGTCAAACAAAAAACAGAAATTGTGGAAGCACTGCACAAGGTAGTGTTGGGGGCAGTGGTAGAGGGGAAATAGTGGTGGTTTTATGGGGGGAAAAAATAGTGGTGATTGCTGTGAATCTACAGGACAAACACACAGATCAACAAGGGGTGATACTATGCCCCCAGTTCGGACTGTTGTGTTCACAGTAGAAATCTGTTCAAAATTATCAAGGTGCTACATTCCTTCATTCTGAGTGTTCAGATAATATTCACTACCACTCTTGGTGGTAAGGTGCTGGGGACAGCTTCTCTAGACAGTTCGAGCATCAGCAGTAGCGTGATTTTTTGGACCGTTTAGCACATGCGGGAGTTTTTCTCGGGGACCGTTTAAACAGTGAAGTGGACAAGGAAAATAAAGCACCCACAAGGGAACCACTTATTAGTAGGGACCGCGACCTTTTTGGAAAAACCTGCGGGAAGCCTCAATTATGAGGATGAAAATATTAGTGATCATAGAGAAAAAAATTAAGCCGGGCTTTGTAAATCCAACTCAGGTATGTATATATTCTTTTCTTTTTGATTACAATTTTGGGGCTCAATCTTTTGGCTGTTTTATTATGTACAGTTGACCCAATTATTTTGGGCTGATGGGGGTAGGTTGTGCTGTTTTTAAAAAAATGTCAAGTTTTTTATTTTTTTCCTATCATTAGATGTAGATGTTAATGAGTTCAAGTTGCTCGGGTTAGTAGTATTTTTCCTCAAATTTTCTCTGTTCTTCATTATAAAAAAGGGGATTTTTTCTTTTTTCACGGGAGGATTCTTTTAATTTTATTTTGTCTGATATATTAATTGGGTCCATGCGTGTTGGCGCAAAAAATGCCGGGAGAAAGGGGCTAGAAACCCCCTTCTCCTGAATATATTACAGTACAAAATGAAAAAGGTGAAATTTTCGTTTTCCTTTTGGGCTACCCTGCCCAGTGGAAACGCCCGTTAAAGAAAGAAGATATTAATTGGGTGTACTGGTACGGGAGGCCCCGCTTATACAAAAGGTTAGGTTGGGCTCCTATAAAAAAAATCTCTGAAAAAGAAACATACCCTTTTTTTAATTTTCAAATGCATAAAAAAACCTGATAACATCATAAGTAAAAGTAGTTATGCCCAAAAAAGTATTAATCATGCATTACTTACCAAAATATTTTCATCCCCAGCTTATAGTGAGTGGTGAATACTATATTTATTGTAGGAAGTCAATACATGAAGAATGGGTATACATGTAATTGAAAAATGCTATTAGCAAACACCATAAAGTGATGCCCAAAGCTGGGCCCGCCTGTATAAAGGGTTTTTCTTTTTTTTATTCACAAAGCGAGGACTGTTATAATTATTCTTTTGTCTGATATGTTGTGAATTGGGGGTACTGGTATTATATTCGATGTTTGATCAGAACTTGAAAACACAAACAGTTTTTAAAATTTTGAAAAAAATACTTTTGTAGGGTTTGATGAACCAGAAGATTGCCATCTTTCCATGTTATCTGTTGTGACTTTCGTAGTTTTGACTGGTTGCCACAGCTAGGGGTCTGGGGGTCAGCTGTTAAAAGAAAAAAAAGTTTTCCCACTAGAAAGGCAGAAGGGGGAAGGAGGCATACTAAGATGGGGTATGGAAGTTTGATACTGATACAAGGATAAATAAACCAGGGGGGCTGCTTTTTTAAGGGTTATCAAACTATACACGGGGATTCTGTGTTGAAAACAATATACAGTACTATACTGTATTATGAATACATCTGAGAAAAAAACTTCAAACCTGTATCTTTTTTTTAATACATAGTACTTTGTCTCTTGTACATTTCATATTATCAAAAACTTGAAAAACTTGCCAGACTGAGAATATTTATTTCCGGGTTTTTCCCAGTAAAGTTAATTACTCCCATATTCCCCAGCTGATTGTGCCATATTGAAATTTTGTAATGCGCTAAACATTCCCAGGAATATGTTCATTCATGGTCGTGGGGTTCGTCCGTTTCTGGGGAAAGGGAATTGTGGGGTGGCCTTAGATGGTGCAGAGGCCAGATCAGCGTTATTTGTCCAGTAGACAGCGCCAGCACAGCCAATCCATCAAAGGGGGATACCAAATTTAATTTGCTACAGTGTGTGATGATCATGCTTCATTAATTTTGCTACAAAGTTTACGAAAAGAAATGAGTAGCTTGCAGTGTACAATTTAGTGGCAGTGTTATAAATTATTTCACAGCCCTTTTTGCAATATGGTCACCATTTTCTTTCATGCTTTATCTCTTTTGGCTTTCTGTAAATTTTTTGACATGAACAACCCGTAGTTGGGACAAATTTTGGGTCCCCCTGGCTTTGTACAGACCTGCTTTGCACAAATTTACCTGTGTGCAGTTTTTTGTATGTACAGTAAAAAATTAGCATTGCTTTGGGCTTTGCCACCCTGGCCCCAAACATCACCCTGCGGGGGGGATTTCAGTTTACCCCTAAAATAAAAAGTACTTTAAGAAGGGAAAGCACTGTGGAAGCACTCTGTTAAGAATGCCCAAATTAGTGGTTAGTATGCAGTCACATACATGCAAAAATTTTTTTTATATGGGATAAAAATAAAAAACCCAAACCATACCACAGGTGGGGTTAACCCGGGGTCGGGGTTCAAAACTCCAGCCCTTGCTAACCCATTGGGCCAGCATAGCCCCAAACCCAGGGACAGTCTGGATTTTGGAAACCGAGTTAAACCCCCCCCTGGGGGTTTAATCGTGTCATTACGATTTTGTAGTAATAAAACGAATCAGACTGGAAAATACTTTTGCCAATTTTCCCAAATAATGATTCTCTGGGACAGAACATAATGGTTTTGGGCCCAAAAAAATATATTAAACTGGGAACAGATAAATCATGTTTCTTGAAATATTTTGGGAAAGAAGGTAAAAAGATTTAAACCAGTTCCTTCAGAGGATGAGTGCTCTCTTTCCCCAAAATCTCTCAAATTGTAGTCCCTGGGTGTGGATGGGTGAGATTCAGTATATTTATTTTTTTTAACATTCGGCTTCCCCCGAGGCAGGGTGATCTGAAAAAGAAGAAATACTTTCACCATTATTCATCCATCACTGTCTTGCCAGAGGTGTGCCAACATTATAGCTGAGATGCCCCCCCAAATTGCAGCATTTCCCCCCACTCCTGGAGTGCAGGCACTGTACTTTTCACCTTTAAGACTCAAGTCCCTAGCTAGTTTCCCCGAACCCGTTTATAAATGTTACCTTTTCCACACTCCAACAGCACATCAAGTCATAAAAAACCCCTAGCCTCTACTCCTGTCCAATAATTTACACATGCTTATTGGATATCCAACCTCGATAAAAAAACCCCTTTACCCCCCCCTTCCCCTTTTTCCCTTTGGGTGACCCTTACCCTCCTTCCCCCCTACAGATTTATAAACCCCCTAAGTCATTCTATTTTGTTTCATCCTCTCTAAATGTCCAGAACTACCTCAATAACCCTCTTTAGCCCAGGGGAATTTTTTACAAAACCCCTGCATCTCTTTCTAATTTTCAGACTACAAATTCTTTGCTAATATTCAACTCCCAACCCTCGGGACACGACATCCCCACTGCTTCCTACCTTCTCACGCAATTTTTAAAAACCCCTGCTTCACACCAATAAAAATTTTGGGCCACTATATTGATACATTCCCTTTTTTTGTCTCCATGGATAATGTTCTTTGTCCCCTCATGCCTAATGCACCACCCACCTTTCTCCTCACTTTCAATTTTTTACCTCACTTGCATAGCCCCGTCCACTGAAAAGTCCACCCCAACTATCTGAACACTTTCACTTCCTTCCTTCCAATCGATACCCACTCCTTCATTCCCTTTAATTTTTTGTTACTCTCATTACCTTCCCTTTTCAAAGTACTGGAGGGATTGATTTCAAATCTGCAGATTAAAATAAACTCTAAGAGATCCAAAAACAATAGCCTGCTGATTATTCCCGGGAAAAATTATTATTAAATGTACTATGAGAGAATTTATTAAAGGGAAGTATCAAAGGTTTGCAACACCCCCCCCTTCATATGTAATGGAAATTATCAATAGACCACTATCGCCTATAAGGGAACTTGACAAGTTCCCAAAAAAAAAAAAAAAACTGATCTGCCGGTTTTGGGGCCTGCAGTGGAATTTTGCTGGCACCAACAGACTGACTGAACTAGGGCATCAGCTAGGGGGCCTTGTCTGAGGGTGGGCTGGGAAAAAATGCGGAACTATCTACAGTGGACCTCCGGTTTCGTGATGCTCCAAACTCGAACAATTATGTAAGTGTATTTTTTTTAAATGCTTTTGTAAGTGTATTTTGGGGGGCTAAAAAGGGCTAGTCTAATTTACATTATTCCTTTTGGGAATAAATTGTTTGGGAATGGCACTTGAACAGCATTCTGGAACAAAAAAAACACAAACACCAGGGTCCACTGTATTGATATTGCCCAATTTTGACTAGGCAGGAAATTAACCTTCTTGTACATAGACAATTCCTACCATTCAGTGTTTATTTCCCGGGAATACATTTTAGTTGCTGCTCAGGAGTCTGTATCACTTTGCCCCCGTTTGTGGACCCCTCAGGGAAAACCCCCCTCTCGATGACTGTTGGGTTGCACTGCCAGAACAACATATCTTAATGGATTGTTCAGTCTATCAGCATTCATGCAGAATTCATTTCCCACGTCTCCCCCCCCAACCCACTAACTCCCTGACCTCCTTCTGAAAATCCCACCTTTGATGCAGACTTGTTTTTTCAAAACTAACTTACCATTTTCCCTCCTTTCACACTTCCCTACCAGCAGCTTTTAGCCCCTTTTCAGATTTAACTATTAATTTAATTATTTTAAATTATTATTCAGTTGTCTGAGGTTGAGGGGGTATTAACATGTCCTGTTAAATTTCAATTATTTTCCTTTGCTTTAGTGTGAAAAAAAAAATTTCCATAGAGATTCACCGTATATAATTCCTCAAATATATATATTTTTACATGTCCATAGTTACTTTATGTAATGGGGAATTTTAAAATACCTGTGGGTCCCCTGTTATATTGTGGCAGGCTTCGTGGTAGCAATGATTGTGTTTGGGTGGCTGTGTCATGCATGGTGATGCATGAGATAGTAGGGGGGTCCTAGGCTTATCTGGGAAAAAATAAGATGGGGGAAAAATTTTTTTTTTTCTATCTGTTACACATTTATAACAAGTTAGGCTGGAGAAAATACACTTTGCAGATCAAGCTTTTCCCGAGACATTGTTTTGCTTTGTTAGAGCTGTATTGGCTCATGGCATGTAACACTATAGTGTTACCTTTTTAAGGCCTAATTAGAGCCATTTAAGGCTCATGAAACATGGCCTCTATCCCGTAGGAAAAAATTATCATAATCCAAAAAACAACCGATGAAAAGCTCTAGGCCCTTCCCAAGTGGAATGAGAAATTTAGATGTGAAGCAATGTCATTCTAGACCTACAGGCTATGGTCCTCAATTGCTTTTATAACTTTAGACTCACATTCACCCATAACAAAAAAACTATGGAAGATGCATCAAAAGTCAAAAGAATAAAATAGAATGTGCCAAACTAAATAAAAATCTAAAGCAAAATAAAAACCCCTTCATTATAGTTTCTTGCCCGACAAAGGGTTGGATGAACTGGGTATGTACATGTGGAGAATCAAAACTAAAACTGTCATTACGCGACGGTCGGGGTTTTTGGACTCTCTACCCGGGGTTAAAACCCCCCCCCGTGGTATGGTTTAAAACTGTAAAAGGAAGTAATCTAACACAATTTAATACTAGGTCTGAAAAGGGCTCTAGAATATGTCCCTTTATTACTAAATACAGATAGCTATGAATGTGTTTTGGGAAAAACATTTTTACAGAGAAATCCCCACAAAAAGCCGGGGAGTTTGGGAAATCTGCATTAACTGCAACACATTGAATGATGAATCAGGACTTTTAACCAAGGGGAAACTATGGTTGTTTACAAAATATTATAAATCTCACTATACACATGGTTTTATTGAGGTAGTTTTACAAGTAGACTGTAAACAAAGTAGACTTTTTTTAACACGGGAGTACATTCCTGAAACGCTGTGGTAGTTAAACCGTGTTAGACAAACTGAAAACTTATGGGAAAAATAGGGTTACATTCCTGGGAGCCCCCCAAAAAACCAAACAACCTTTTTTAAACCCAAAAGATCTTACAAAAATAAAAGTGAATATGTAATTGTAGTTCATTGTCGTGATGTATTATGTTGTTTTTACTGCTTAAGATTACAAATGCAACAGAAATAATAGTATTTTTTTTCCTTAAATTGTGGGTACTGGTATTTGTGGAGATTTGGGTGTGACCCTACTGGGCTGAGGGGGTGGTAAAAACTAGAGTGTGCATAAAATCAAGTCAGTAATACAGTCAATCAGTGTCTGTAATACAGTCAGTAAGTCAGTCAGTCAAGTTAGTCAGTAAGTCAGTCAGTAAATCTAAGTCAGTAAGTTAGTCAGTCAGTAAGTCAGTAATGCAGTCAGTAAGTCAGTCAGTCAGTCAAGTCAGTAAGTTATTTCAAATCAGTAAGTCAGTCAAGTAAGTAAGTCAGTCAGTAAATGCAGTCAGTCTGTAAGTCAAGTAAGTCAGTAAACAGTCAGTCATAAACAGTCAAGTCAGTAAGTCAGTCAGTCAGTAAATCAATCAGTAAGTCAGTCAGTCAATTATAAGGGGGGCTTCCCCAAAAAATTTTCCCTCCCGCAAACTGAACCGTGTTGTTAAATTTTTCAAAGTGTTATACAAAAAAATGCCCAATTCTTCAATGTGCTCTAACCCAAAAAAACAAACCTGTGTTAAACAACGTTCTACTGTCTTATTATTCATGGGGTGGC